>LGRX02005145.1:0-12184 GCA_001247695.2 Cymbomonas tetramitiformis
GTTGGTGCGGTGTGAGATGGTTTCAACCACTTGCGGCTTTGCATAATAGGGGTTTTCGTGAGAATCTTCTCACGAAACTTGGCAGTGATATTGTTCGTATCAATATCAGTGCACCCTCAAGAGCATATGGCAAGCCGTTGAGTATATTAAAGACGGCCGCGTGCTGGCATGATGCCTTTTGGGTTTGAAACCCAAACCCAAGCATGCCAAACAGCGAAGGGCTTCCCGTGAGTTCCAGCGCACGTAACTTTGCAAAATATATTGATAAGATGCATATATTTCACTTTTCTGAAGTGCAAGGTTTGCGATAGCTTGTGCGCGAAGTTAACATATCATTTCTTTGACCCAGATTTATGAGTTTGTATATCACGCTAAAATCTGTGTCAAAGAAATAGTAATACCATTTTGTGCACAGACTTTCTTAGACCTTGAGCTTCGAATATATCAAAGATAAATATCTTGGCAATATTTCTACGCAGTTACGTGCGCTAGAACGCACGGGAAGCCCTTCGCTGTTTAGCATGTTTTGGGTTTGGAAACATTCGAACCCAAGCCCAATAGATCTGCCAAAGAAATAAATTGATGGTTTTGCCAACAAGTTATCTCAAACCTTGTGCTTCTGAGAACTGAAAGATATGTGTCTTCTAAATATTTGTGCATAGTTTCGCGCGCTATAACGCACGGGAATTGCTTTTCAGTTTGGCATGTATTGGGTTTGGGTAAACTCGAACACAAACCCAATAAATCTCCAAAGAAATAAATTGATGGCTTCGTGCACAAGGCTTTTGAGGCCTTGGGCCTTTGGCAACTAAAAGATATATATCTTAGTAATACTTTTGCAAAGTTACGGGCGCTGGAACTCACGGGAAGGCCTTTGCTGTTTGGCATGTTTGGGTTTGGATTTGCATGTACCGAAACCCATGATGTGTAGCACGCGTTTTGCGCATAGCTGACATCAGAGGTTGTGCGTTTGAGGGTGCACCAATATTGCTGTTAGCAATATTGGTGCCAAGTATCGTGCGCTAGAACGCACGAGAACCCCTCCGCTGTTTGAGTTTTGATGCGATGTGCATGAAAGTTATAAGGGCCTCTCAGCTTAGCTCGCAGTCGCGACTGCAAACTGAGCTGATGCGGCCACGGCTCAGTCAAGAGCTAAAAAAACTCCTACCTAAGAGTCTAAATGATATATCTTTGTGCATTACGAACGTTGGAAAATGTTTTCCCAGTCTAATTTACTCGCAAACAGTGTGGGCAATCATACGTGCAGTGAAATATTCATGGCCGTGAATTTAATATTCACGGCCGTGAATTTAATATTCACGGCCGTGAATTGCAGATTCGGGAGGGCGTAAACCGTACGTTTAGGGCTCTACAGTATGTGAGAACTGAAGTCGGCTTGGTTGCAAAGACCTGTCTGGTATTTTCTCTAAGTATTTTCAGACGTTCCCAAAGTGACCAAAAACCGAACGATCGGCGATCGAACGGTTTTCGGTCACTTTGGGAGTGAGATCGTGAGTTTAGGCTTGGTGACAACACGCGAAACAACACTGAGTATTTTCAGACGCGTTCCCAAAGTGACCAAAAACCGAACGATTGGCGATCGAACGGTTTTTGGTCACTTTGGGAGTGAGATCGTGAGTTTCTAAGGCTTGGTGACAACACGCGAGACAACACTCAGTGTTTAAGTATTACCAGTGTTTAAGTATTACCGTCTGAAAATACTTGAAGAAAATACTCACTGTTTGATTTGTTAAATATGCAATTTTAACTAAAGGCGGAAGGCTTTCTCTCCGGGAGTGTGCCCCTGTCCAGCGAAATAAAGATCTCTAAGATTGTATACTAATCTGAGTAATCTTTTGCTTCCAAATATTATCACATATTCCTACTTAGTATGATGTGGGTACCCGTTTCGCAAAGAAGATGAAACCCCATGTAGCGCAACTATTGCGGGTTTCAAATTCCTTAAATTCCACCCGCTTCCGCCAAATGAACGCGTCATCCCACAACGAGATGTGTGGTTGACCGTTCAGTTTGTGCAATTTGTTTAGGGAAAACAACGCATACGAAATACTATTTTTGCTAACGCTTCCCTCATCCGTTGCCCAGGCTCTCTTGCAAACGAGCGCGCGAATGAGGGAAGAAGTGTTACGCCTAGCGGAAACGTGGACGCGGTTGACATCCGCGTTTCCGCTAGAGGTGAAATTGCACTGCCAAACGGTCAGTATGTGTTTATTATGCTTATATGATATGCGTGATATGTTCATGCGGTGCAGGATGCGTCCCTGTTGGGCGTGAGTCGTGTTGGCTGGCTCGAATCACGCCCATTACCCCCCTCTCAAGACCCGTCCAGCATCCTAGATTCCGAACGGATCTTGCTTCCAACCCTTTCTAATTTAAGCAGAATTGCCTGCACACTCGGTATCGTGGTCAGGAACTCGCGTAGCATTACGTATCTCGTTCGATGAAAGCCACGTATCTGGTTCAACGAAAGCCCTGTATCTAGTTCAATGAAAGCCCCGTATCTGGTTCAATGAAAGCCCCGTAATCTTGCTTGCGCAAAAAAAGTTGTTCCTAACACTTATTATATATGTAGTCAACTGTACAAGGGAACCGTGGAAAGCAAGGGCAACGCACCTTTCATTTTTGATGGAGAATCTTTTACCCTGTCCTTTTTCTTGAATAGAGGACAATAAAATGCATACCATCAGTGTGTTCAACAATACATCGATACCCGCCATAATCGCAAGAAAGGCACACCCTAGTGTACTTTTTCGGAGGCTTCCTCATGTTTGCAAAACGAAAGTGAACAGATGGGTGGGGGGAAAATTTTAACGCTTTATTAAAAATTTAAACGCAAAACTTTAGACGCATATGCATGTGTCACACACCTATTCCCCAAAAACAGATTGAAATTTCTATTCCCCATTTTGGAGTAATCTATTCCCGAATCATTATGCTACCCCCAGGCCCGGGTGCAATGGCTGTCCACACGTGCGGACAAGCGCAAAAGACTGGCACGGCACGGGCCTCACACTGTCCATACGCCCGTCCACACGTCGTCCGTACGCGTCGGTACCGTCCAGGGACACGTCCCCATGGTGTCCATATGGCTGAGGAGGGGTAGAAGCGGCATTCCTCGCTGTCCGCACGTGTGGACAGCAATTTCCAACGGTTCATGCGTATGGACGGCACCTATCCATACGGTCGGGCAGTGTACGGAGCGTCCACACGCGTAATAAAATCAGGTAAACTAGCATACGTCGTCCACACGGGAGCACACGTATGGACGACGTGTGGATTTATCGTATGGACACCGTATGAACATCACTTTTGCAAATTAGACATTTTCACACGTGTGGATTTTGCAAAAAAAGCGTCCATACGGCGTCCATCTGCAATCCACGCGTCGTTCATCTGAATTTCCACGCGTGTGGACAGGCCAATAATTTGTAGGGAATACAGGCCAGCGGAGGTCGAAAGCCTTCCCATCTGGGTTCTCGAAGAACTGATTAGGCTCGCCCTTGTCGTCGTGAGTAGGGACAACGCCTCTACGATCTGCATATTAGCCTTCCTGAAAAGCTTGCGCCACGCGGGGAGCTTGGACTGGTGGTCTGGCAGGACAAAGACCGCAGAGGTGTTCTCCGGGTCCGCCTTCCATTCTGCGATGTACTTGTTCAGAATTGCCTCCACAGTGATGTGTTTGGAGTTATACGGGGGATTGCACCAAACCCGAAGACCCCTCCATTTCTCAGATAGGCAGTTTGTCCAAAATCGATCGCCCTGTCTGTTACGGCCGTCAAGGTCACAACAGGCGTCCACGTCGAAGGGTCCAAACTTCTCGACGTACCTCGAGGAGTACTCTGCGCGAACACGCCAATTCTGCGAGTCCTCTGGGGGACGAGCTTGTCGCTTCTGTGGGGGAAGGATCGAGGGTGAAACTGACTGCTGGGGCGTCTTCTGAGGGTGTGGTGAGCTCACTGGCGGCTTGTCAGTGGACGCCGCCGGTGTATCAGCTCGTGATGCAGGCGCTCGCATCTTCGGCGACACTGACTGTGGAGGCGCTGGGGTCGCAGAAGCTTTCCCAGCTCGTGCCATGCTCCTCGTTATCCTTATCTGAGGAGGAGCTCGGTCAGGGGGTTCGCGTGGAGTTTCTGCCGGCTTCGCGCTTTTGGCTTCAGGCCAGTCAGGCATGTCGAAGTCGAGGCCATCTCCCTTCGCCCCTTCATAGAGCTTCGGATTAACGAGAGCGATGGTCTCCCCCAGGTCTATGGCCTGCTCCGCCACAGAGAGGGTTTCCACTGCTGAAAGCCAAGGGGTCCCAGCTGCTGCCATCTGCTGGGTGTAGCAGAGCGAATCAACTGAGGGCACCTCTCCCATCACCTCGGGGTCTTCAGCGATGGGGTGGCTGTCGAGGCGGGGCGGCGCTTCATCTGCTTCGTGCGTTCTGACGGTGGTCATCTGTTGGGTGAAGCAAAGCGAGCTGGATGTAGAGGTTTCCTCTGCCACTACGCAGTCGGATGAACCTTCAAGGTTTCCTCCCGGGGTAGCCGGCGCGTTGTCATGGTGCGAGGATGTCGTCTCTGTCGTGGGCTCGACCAGTGGGGATGATGGAGGGGATGCTCCCAAGGGGCTGGGACCCAGCTTCCTCATCTTGTACTGGTGTACTGCGTGTAGACTGCACCAGGCGCCAGGTAGGCCCACGTCTCCCGCTGTCCCGGGTATCGTGCCCACTTCGGTGTCCAGGGTGCAGAGAGAGGTCGAGGATCTCGCTGCTGCTCTTCGTGCGCCCTCCTTTTCCCACAGCCTGCTACCGGGGAAAGAGTCTGGGCTCGAAGTGGCGATCGCCTCCAGCTGCTCGGCGGGCGACAGCTCTCTCCAAGCCGCGTAGAGGTCGGAGGGGCTGGCGCTAGGGGACTCGAGGACCTGCTGGTGACCGTCGTGTGAGAGGAGGTGCCACAGTGCTATGCGCTGATGGCCCTCCCTGCGATCTTGAGGCTCACGGGCAATGCGTACCCTCTCCGCCAGCTGGTTGGCGCGGTTCACGTGCTCCTTCGGCGATCGACTCCCAGAGCGTATGCGGCTACGGGTGCGCTCCCACATCTTATCCACCAGGTCTTTGGCAGCCTCCGGGGATTTGCGCAGAGCTCTGCGAACCTTTTGCATGGCGACCTCGAGGGGGAGGAGTACAGATCTCTCTTCCAGTGCCACGCAGTCAGCCTCTTCCGCGGATCTGCAAGGTTGGACTGATAGTTGGGTAATGGTAGGACAACACGTGGTTGGGGGCGAAGATCGCGGGGCTCTCCACGGTTGCTGCCCATAATGGGGGGTCTGTGCCGGGGAACTCGCCGCCCCCTCCGACCCTCGATCCTTGCCTGTGTGTAAGCAGGGCCGTCATCAAGAGGTAGTGACGGCTCGTCGAAAGAGGCGCTTTCTGCAAGGGGGTGGCTGGTCAGGTCATCCCTCGGCAGCGATGGGGCACCAGCTGAGCGGTAGGTGCGTCGCGAGCGGGTACCAGAGGTGAAGGCCACGTTCTGGGGGTGAGGTCGATGGCCCCAAGGGTCTCTGCGTCCTCGTGCGCGTCGGGGTTCCACTGGCTCTGACCGCTTCTCCAGGGCGGAGAGGGTCTGATCATCAGGGTATGACCTCACTTCCCCGAAGGGTAGGGTCGGGGACTGGTCGCCGGCCAGTCATTCATCGTCCTCAACCGGGGGAAGACCGTCACCCTCCACAAGCTCGATACCAGCGAGGGCCGCCAGGGTCTGGTAGCTCTGCTCGTCCTCACAGGTAGCAAGTGCCAAGACCTCCTCGGAGAACTCCTCTGGGACGCCATCCACCGAGGAGATGTCCTCCTCCTGCTCGATGGCCCAGACGACGGCGGCCACGAACCCAGGAGAGTTTGTCAATCGAGCAGGTGCATTGGCCCTCCACTCTTTGAGCTTGGTCTCATCCGTGCAGTTACGGACGATGTGCTCCGCGGAGCCGCAGGCGAAACACCGGCGGACCTTCGGAGCGTCAGGGCGGGGGAGACCAGGTGGTGGTGGCAATGGGGTAACTGCCGCGGCAGCGGTGGTGGTGGGCCCATTCTCCAGCATGGCGAGTGCTGGACGGTTCGAGGAAGGGGTACGCCTGAAGAAGGGGGTGCGAGGTGAGGGGTTGGCGAAGGAGACAGTGCGGGGAGAACGATCTTGAGTGCGCCTCTGCGCCGCCTCCGTGTCAATGTCATTCTCCACCTCCTCAGCAACCTCCCGTATCTTCAACAGGGCGTTGTGGGTGCCTGGGATATCGTCAGTGACAGCCTTCCTCTCCCACTCCTCTGGTTTGGAGACATCCAGGTGGATGGCTCTCAAGCGCCGCATCACCTTGGGTGCATACTTCAACCCTCGGCGGTACGTGGAGAGCATGGACAGGTTGGACATCTCCACGCAATTGGGGACTCTGCCAGCCAGGAAGTTGACGGAGGCCATGCGGGTCTCCAACCGCGAAAAATACTCCGCCGCGGTCTCGTTCGTCGCCTGCCTCAGTGCAATGGCCTCGCCGTGTGCATTCTCCAGGTAGGCCTGTGTTAGGGAGCACACCGCCAAATCGCTGAAGAACACGTCCAGCTCCACGTAGCGCCGGTGCCAGGCCTGGTCAGACCCGAAGGTCCCCGCCGCACGCTCCAAGAGTTTCTTCTGCTGGTCCTGAAGAGTGTGCTCCTTAAAGCTCCAAAGGAGGCTCGACACGCTCGCCTTTGCACGGACAGTGCCAACTCCATTAGACAACTGGAGAACATGAGAACAAAACCCCACAGCATGGAACACCACCGGCAAAGAGACCTCCTATATGCCATACTGGTCAACATTGAAGCGTTGGTAGCAGCGGGGCACACGGTCTCTTTACTGAAAGTCAAGGCACATACAGGAATTGCGGGAAACGAAAAAGCTGACGAAGCAGCCAAGCAAGCATGCACTACAGGGACCTTCACGGAGGCATGGGATAATGACGAAACAATACAAGTCAAACCCATGGTACCAGATGAAGACTCGGGCAGCAGAGAACTACAAGGAAAGCTCGCCGTCCAGAAATATGTGACCACATTACTACGTGAACAGCAAGCCCGAGGAAACAGCAGGCTCACGGCAAAAACTACCGAGCTTCAAGGAGAACCCACAACATGGACCCACCAACTGAAAACGAAGCACATTTTCAGGTGGGAAGCACACCATGACCAAGCGCAGCAAAATGAAGAGGAGCAAGCAATGATGCGGGACCCGAAGCCCAACCAGCAGCAACAGGTCGACCAGACCAGAGATGAAGAAGACAGGCAAATAACAGCCATTTTATTATAGTGCAATTTATAGTGCAATATTTTACATATGTCATTTTGCTCTACGTTAGATTTCCAAATTTTCAATCTCAGCTAATTTTGATCTACGTTAGTTTTCTGATTTCAGTTTTTGGAATGCTTGATTTCAGATTTTTTACATTTGTCATTTTGCTCTACGTTAGATTTCCGATTTTCAATTTTGGCTAATTTGGCTCTATGTTGGATGTCAGTTTTCAGTTTTTGGAATGCTCCATTTCAGACTTTTGCATTTGTCATTTTGCTCTATGTTAGATTTTCCAAATTTCAATTTTGGCTGATTTTGCTCTACGTTAGATTTCAGGTTTCAGTTTTTTGAATGCTTGATTTCAGATTTTACAAACCAATTTCAGATTTTTATATGTGTCATTTTGCTCCACATTAGATTTCCGATTTTCAGTTTTGGCTGATTTTGCTCTACGGTGGATTTCAGATTTCAGTTTTGGAATGCTTGATTTCAGATTCTGCTATTGTCATTTTGCTCTACGTTAGATTTCCAAATTTCATCGGTCGATATGCAGCCGATATATCAGCCGATATGCACCCTATATATCAGCCGATATGCATCCCATACATCAGCCCATATATCAACCGATATGCACCCTATATACCAGCCGATATATCAGCCGTTGCGGGTTGGAGCCACAATACTTTATAGTAAGAATCCCCGAAGACGTCGAGAAGACACATAGAAGACATTCGGTACATATTCGATACACTTCAAGACGGTACACTTCAAGACCTCCGGCTTGGATTGACGGAAGACCTCCGCCGCGGATTCGGGGGGGGTTAGTGAGCATCGCTCGTTTGAAGGACGACATTTTGGTCTTTGGGGGCGCTTCCCCCTTTTGGAGATGCGCGGCACGTTTACTTCCCATTCTATCTCCTATACAAAGGACACTTGGCCAAGGTAGTGCGGAGGGCATCCTGAAGACAAACACTCAGAAGACGTTCAGAAGTTGCTCGGAAGACACGCGGAAGACATCTCCCGACATCTTCCGGACGTCTTCTTGACTGTGCTTGCGGAAGATACCCCAGATACCTTCTGTACATCTTCCAGACACCTTCGGGGAATATACGTCTTCCTGAACCCAGAAGAGGTGCGGAAGACACGCGGAAGACACGCGGAAGACACACAGAAGACACGCGGAAGACATTTTTTTGACATCTTCCGGACGTCTTCTTGACTGTGCTTGCAGAAGATACCCCAGATATCTTCTGTACATCTTCCGTTTGTCTTAGAGATGTCTTTGAGGAAGACATGTCTTCTGGAAATCTGCAACTTGTAGAAGTTCCCGTCAACGTCTTAAGGAAGGCTTAGGTAGACATTAGAAGACGCGTAGAAGATCATCAAAAAAATGAGGAAGACGCCCCGAAGAGGGGTGTTAAGACGTTGACGGGAACTTCTACAAGTTGCAGATTTCCAGAAGACATGCACACCACCGAGGATTTCTGTTAATAAAGTGTTAAAAAGTGTTAATTAAGTGTTAAAAAGTGTTAACGGGTAGGAACTGTTAATAGTGGTGGTATAAATCCCGATGGTAAATAATGATTGGCTTGGGAAAAAGTTAAGGAATTATATAATTCATGTTAACAGAATGTTAACAGAATGTTAATTTAACACAATTTTAACAGAATGTTAACACTTAATCGGAGGGGTGCCGGAGGGAGTTGAAATAGGCCCCCCCTCGCGAGATCGTTACACATGTAAGGAATATTAACAGAAAATTAACACTTTTAATAGGAATCATACACGTGGCACTCGGATTAACAGTTTTACCGGATACTAACACTTGGCACGTGTGTCCGTTGTCCAACCACGTGTGTCCGTGAAACAGGAGTGTCATGTGGTTCCCCACCGCGCCACGTGCAAGGCGCATTCGGCGGATTCTGACGAACGTTCGGCCGACTCGCTGCAAGTATGTTGTCATATCAACCCAAAGGCGTGTGTCGTCCGAATTGGATGCAATCGCGGAGATCATGCACAGATCCTACATCACACCCCAGCGCGAGCGGGTAAATTCAATGCAATACAGCGGGTCCGAAGTTTTATCATAACGAAGTTTTATCACCGCAAAACCATCCGTGCACCTGTGTGTTAACCGGTGTGGCTCGTAACATTACCGGATAGGAATTCTATATACGAGCTCGCACATACGCAAGCACCCCAAGACCCCTAGAGACAATAATGATGAGGTAGACCATTCATAGGAGGCAGACGCTTGCATATAATAAGCCGGACACTAGCCTTGCAAAAGGTCACCATCCGGTAGGCAAATGCATGTATGTGTAGGTGAACACGAAACGAAAACACTTCAAACGACGAGAAGCATACCACGCTGGCGACGGTATGTCCCCAGCGTGACCTCCGGCTTATATGAAGATCACCCTCTAAAAAAACAGGGACAAGAGCTCAAGAGGCTTGCATAACCGCCGCATCGTTGCGCGACCGGCCCGTTGGCGATCAGCGCACGCGCTACACGGTCCGCAGAGGCTTCAACACATTAAAAAATGCAACCCGGTGAACACGAAAAATGAAAGACTTCAAACGACGAGAAGCATACCACGCTGGCGACGGTATGTCCCCAGCGTGACCTCCGGCTTATATGAAGATCACCCTTAAAAAAACAGGGACAAGAGGCTTGCATAACCGCCGCATCGTTGCGCGACCGGCCCGTTGGCGATCAGCGCACGCGCTACACGGTCCGCAGAGGCTTCAACACATTAAAAAATGAAACCCGGTGAACACGAAAATGAAACACTTCAACCAACCAGAAGCAGGCCACGCTGGCGACGGTATGTCCCCAGCGTGACCTCCGGCTTATATGAAGATCACCCTTAAAAAAACAGGGACAAGACATATTCCAGGAGGATCTTCCAGCTGGTCATTGGCCAGAACGGTTTGAAGGTGGTTATCATCGCATCAACATTGAACCTGGGCACAAGCCACCATCACAGCCAGTTCGTACCATTCCAGTACCCATGATGGAAGAGCTCAAACGACAGATCATCAAATATGTCGAATTGGGTATCCTTCGTCCGTCATCATCTCCATATGGATGTCCTATCATTTTCGCTCCTAAGCCAGGTGGGAAGTGGAGGATGTGCTGTGATTATCACAATTAAGGACACGTATCCATTGCCACCTCACGACACCCTTCTTGAACAGCTTAAAGGTGCACGATGGTTTAGCAGATTCGACTTCAATCAGTTTTTCCATCAGATCCCTATACATCCAGATGACATTCACAAACCAGCGATTCGCACCAGATACGGTTCCTATGCGTGGACAGTTATGCCTTTCGGATTGACCAATGCTCCTGCAACCGCTCTACGTGTAGGAAATCGGGCATTCTTCGACTTCATCGATCGGTTCCTTGTCATTTCCATGGATGACACTATTGTGTACAGTCCGGACTTTGACAGCCACGTGAAGCATGTCCGACAGTTCCTCCAGCGTTGCAGAGATCGCCAGTTCTTCATCAGGCCTTCCAAGGTGGAGTTGTTCGTCAGATCCATAGATTTTATCGGACATCACATCTCTGAAGCACGCCTATCCATCATCGAAGACCGAATCCGAGCAGTTATGGCAATACAGCCTCCAGTGTCGTATGGTCCTACCGTTGGAAAGCAGCCTCTACGCCGTATGGCTAAAGATGGCAAGTCATCCCTTCGGTCATTCTTGGGCATGGTCGGCCAATTTAGGAGATTCATACCAAAGTTCTCCAAGATTGCCGAGCCGCTCAATCGTCTCCTTAAAGATAATGCAGAGTTTGTCTGGGAATCTGAGCAGCAGAAGGCATTTGATAACCTCAAAAGTGCCATCTGCAATGCTCCAGTACTACAGCTTCCAGATCAGAAACTGCCATCTATTATGGAGGTCGATGGATCAGGCACACACGTTGGTCAAGTGGTACTACAGGATTAAGGAAAAGGTATGAAGCCATGTGGCTATCACAGCGTCACTCTTTCTGATACACAGAGACGTTGGCCTATTCCTGAGATCGAGCTATTTGCCATTGTGGAGGGCTTCCGATTCTTTCGCCACATCTTGCTGGGAGCTCCTGAGACTATTGTACGCTCAGATCATCAGCCACTGGTTTATTTCCAGTCCAAATCCACACTAAGCCCCAAACAGGCGAGGTGGTTGGATGAGCTCTCCGAGTACAACTTCCGAATAGAGCACATTTCTGGCGAGAAGAACAAGGTTGCAGATGCACTCACTCGTATTTCTACACTCTTTGAACTCACTGATTGTCTGAAACATAAAGACATTATCACCGAGGTTCCACTCATTGACATACCGTCTACAGATTCTACATTCATTGCTCTTATATCTTCTTCATCAGCTCATCAGCTTCACGACATTATTATATCCCAGTATGATCGTGATACATTTGCACAGACTGTATTGTCCAAGCTGGCATCATCGACTTCATCACAGTCAGTCAGCAGTTTCGAGCTCATTCAGGGGTTGATCTATCGCAAGACCATATATGGCAGACAGCTATACATTCCACCTACTGCCAAGGTCCCTACAGATGACGGTGAGATCACACAGCTTCGCCACATTCTCCTTCATGAATGCCACTCAGCCACTATTTCTGGTCATGTAGGCAAAAATCGCATTCTTCATCTATTGCGTAGCCGATATTATTGGCCAGGAATGACGATGGCAGCCATCCAGTACATTCGGGAGTGCCCCGTGTGTCAACGCCAGAAAACGAGGAGACACAAACCCTATGGTCAATCACATATACGATATTGTGTGCCTAAGACAAAATGGCTTGATGTATCTCTTGACTGGATTACTGACCTGCCTATCACCACTAATGGGCACGA
>LGRX02005146.1:0-19064 GCA_001247695.2 Cymbomonas tetramitiformis
GGGGGAGACAGCATACCCGGAGAAGGGTACCCCATTGGTACGCCGTACGCAGCCGCTGGCAACGGAGTGTTATGTGGCCACAAGGCACGTGGCGGCAGTTGGTGCTGCTGACCGTACTGCTGTTGTTGCAGAAAAATTTGCTGTTGAAAATTCCGCTGGTGAGCTAAATCCTCACGGGGCTGCGGCTGCCAAAATTGACCGGCTGGCGTTGTCATAATTGGGCTGCCGTTGGAGTTGCGCTCGTCGTACCCACTGTGGGGGCCAGAAAAATCGTACGAATTCCGCGGAAATTGCGGCGGCGCCGTCATAAAATTACGCTGCGGCAGTTCTTGCAAAAATCCGTACGCAGAATTTACATCAAGCTGCTGCGTTGAGCCAACGTACGAGAGCCCAGGTTGCGTGTGCGCAGCCGATTGCGGAAAGGCGTGTGAAACAATTCTGGGGTCGAGTGATTCAGAGTAATTCGCCGCCGAAAGAAACTGCGATTGCCCCGTGGAAGCCGCTACAGCCGTGTGCGGCGGAATTCCATGCTGAAAGTCCATGACTGCGTTGTGAGTGAACGCACGTTAACGGCAGTGAACTCACACAGTACGGGCGATAAATTTCTGCCGATTGACGCCGATTTCGGTTGAACAAAAGGCAGATCCCGCGGAAAGGCACCTGCAAAGACGAATTACAATCGCACTTGTACGTGCGGTATATGCATTCAGGAACAGTATATGATATATTTTCCGTCGATATTCGCAGCCCTGACGAAAGGCAGACGCAATTAAGCGCGTTTTACGTCGTTGTCTTCAGAATTCTTGTGGGAACTCGCGGAAAGGCCTCGCGGAGAAGTCGTGTGCCGATAATTGTACACCCGAAGTTGCAGTCGGCACAAACGGGTCGCGTCTAACGCAACCACGCTGATACCAGTTGTTCGGGGGTGCTCTCTAAGAGCTTCTAAGACTACTTACACAATGCAGGGAACCTAGTTCAAACCTACAAAGAGATATATATTGCTGCAAGCATGATACATATATGTGAATCGGATCTTTCTTAAATGTCGGAGTTACAACAGCCAGGTGTGGCTGTTCACAGTAACAAATTCAAAACTGTTTCATTCAGCCTGCTCGGCTGCTTTATGCCATGGTTTCCGATCTCGAACTTTCGAACATAACTCGATGTCGACTCCTGTCAGGTCCCATCATACTTCATGAGAACTCGATCTGTCACATCATAGAATCTGCCGACTAGCCCAGTTATATCATCACTATATTCCGAGCCACTCCATATCACTCTGAATAATTATAACTGTGCTGACTTGGCAATATTGGAGGCTACCAGCTTTCCCTCCAATTTCTCTGACTGCTGGTTTTCCCACCAAAACTCACTTTCGGGTCAGGCATTTCTGTCAGTCATTTCTGTCAGACCCTCTTGTCATCTGGTCACATAAATGCCTGTCACTGATGACTGTCATAGTACCCGTCACTCGTAGCTCTGACGCGCCATCATACTGTCTCGTGACTTACCCTAGCACATGATCCGTGTGCTACCAGAACCGTGCTTGTAGATCCCTTGCGGCATTTCCGAGCGCGACCCATCCTGAATTTTCAAATCACGATCGACAAGCCTACTTTTCAAATTCCGAGAAATGAGAGCTCATACGAATACCGTGTCACAGTTCAATATCGTGTCACGAATACTCCTTCGGATCGATACGGTTGGGCAAATGCACCCTAAAAACCCCCAATATGGGATCAATATGGCAATTGATGAATGTGCATCATGAATGAACGCCAATAGAATACTCGTAAGAAAAACACGTATGATCGCTCCGTGGGTGTTTCAAAGCGTCAACGCCAAGGCATGCATCCCGCATCCACGCCGCCAGCCCGCCAGCCGCCACACGAGCCACGGTGCGGGATGCGCACGATCCGAGATATCGATATTTCCGATATCATCAAATGTTATCGATGTCCTTGTCCACAAAATGTTGTCGACAGATACCGATAACACTGCTTCGGTTGTCGACAGATATGAATAACACCGTTGTGGTTGTCAACAGATACCGATAACTACACGCAAGTTGTCGACAGATATTGATATTCCGATATCGCAAAAAAAAGTTGTCGACAGATACCGATATCTCGGATATATCGGATATCGGAGATATCGATACGGTACCTTGGTTGCCAGACCTGACCCTTACTTTTCCATATTGCCGATTGCTCTTCTGTACTCGATACCACTTTCGGGGGTGTCCATCATTCATAAATTCAATGGACAACTGTATCTCAAATTCACATGCAGAAATATTACACAACCGTATATGAGAGCTTGTGATACCCTTGCAGTCCGATTCCAAATTCCGCGCGAAACGACTGTTAACTATCCTTTACTTGGAACAACCTCTCAATACATTTCCCCCTCCATGGTCTCATCCCGCCATCGTATACCCTCCTACCCCATGTACTCTAGTCAAAGCATATGCCATTAATACATTTGTCATTTTGTGTGGAACATTGTGGTCAATTATGGAATCGTGCTGTTACCGTTTGTTGACTAAGGCGGTTAGAATATTAGCGATTTATCAAAACGTATGCTTTACACAATGCGGCAAATTATGAATTCATACGTAGCTGTTCCATATTACTTCAGCTGCTGCGGAAAGTCACCACATTACATGCGAATAGTGTCAACCAGTTAGCGTTCCCTCTTCCGCTTCTGCGAGTTCCCCGCCTCCATTGGCACAGCCCAAGCAATTCATCCCGCAAGCTCATGCCAATGTAAGGACACACAGACTGAGGCGTGAGGCACACCCATCGAGAACAGCCCACCAACACCCCAGTGGATGAAAAATAGATGCGAGCGCAGGGTGAGGCCGTGACATATTCCCACGCACTGCTGGCATGAAGCATTCTGACCAAAGGCCAACCCACCAACAACAAAGTGGATGAAAGATGCGAGCAAGAGCAAGGCGGAACCGCAACATATTTCCATATATACACTGAACAGCATGAGGCACACCAACAAAATCTCGTCACCATCATCTCAATGGATGTGAGAACCATTCAGGAACAGGAGTGCCGCAGGCAATAGTTCGGGCTAGTGAACTATTGGCTGCTGGGAGGGCTCGGGACACAAAGGTGTGTATGGTGGAGATGGAACCCCATGTGGGAACAGTGCAGAACAACAGATGCACTGTACATATGGAGTGCACGACTCAAGCTTGCAGTTCACACCCAGGGCACCCAACCGCAAGGCTTCATAGGTACCTTAGGTTTGGGATCTGGGGTGGGGGGTTGCAAGCGCAGTTCGATGTTGGGTGCACAAGGCCAGAAGAAAGCAATTCAGTTATTCAAGCTCAGCCCCTTGTGACGGCCCTTTGGAATACTCGGCGTCTTTTGGATGGACAAGCTCTCTTCAGACAAGGCTTTGGCGCAAACAGGGAGCACGGTGGCGGTTCCTGGGTTGGTGATAACCCCTAACCAGTTATAACCTCGGGGGGCTGCAAATCGGTTGTAACCGGGTTATAACCTCGGGGGGCAGCAAATCGGTTATAACCGGGTTATAACCCAGAAGGAATCCCCTCCGTGTTAAGTGCATAACACCGTAGCTGGTTATGACCTTGGGAGTTGAAAATCAGTGATAACCCTTGCCCGTTGAGGTTATCGCCTTGCCAGGTTCCGAGCGCAGGCTTGGTCGTGGGGAGGGATCGGGCAGCTCGGTGGGTGAAGGTGGATCGGCTGCAAAGGCACAGCTTCAGTGCGCGGACAGCCATAGAGGCGCTCAGGTGGCCCAGTGAGGCTTAGGTTATCCCGAAAAATACGAATCAGCATACCGAAGTGTGTGCTGAATCCTTTGATTCCGAGTCTGGATGCATGCTGAATCCAACATTCTTTGGCTGGTGCCAAAGAGATCGGCCCAAGGATAAGCATAGACACATCAAGAACTGACCTGGGGGGTGAAAACCCAGAGAAAACTATCCCTTCTTCTTTGTTTGCTATCGAGGAATACAAGCTGAAATAGAAGGTAAAAATAAGCTTGTGCGCTCAAGCTGTCCAAAGAAAAGCATGCAAGGTAAGGTGCTGCTTGTCAAGGTGTAAAGAGCAAGGTGGGCGCTACCTTCTCTTTCTTCCGCTGTTTTCTTTCTTTGTGGGTTTTTTTGTCCTTCTTTTTCTCCTTATCGCGGGCTGCAATGCCTGCGCTTTGCGTGTCCTCACTCCGCACCGCCTGCCTCGAGCCCCCAAAGGAGTGTCTCCGCACCTCGTTGCCAGCGCTGTCACCAGCAAGTCTGTCTTTTTGGGTGCTGCATGCACGTCGGGTGTTGTAATCTGTGTTGAGAAGTGCACCCCACCTTCACTCATGCCTTTCTCCAAGGCCCCTCCCTTGCAATCCCTGAGGATGCAAGTGAAGCCCGGTTACCGTTCAGGAACAAGCCCACCGAGGGAGCGCAATAGCATCAGAATAACGAGTCAAGGGCTTCGAGTTGACTATCCTATGCATCCTGTGGGCAGTGTTTGCTACACCTCCTCGAGCAATCCGAGTCCCTTCATGGAATATAATTGCAGCCGGTCACAACGACCTCGCGGCCGGACGAATAGTTGTTCACATGCGTATGCGTATGCAGCGGGAGGTGCAATCTGCTCGAGCACAGCCACTTGAGCGTGGGCAATCAAAGGAGAACAAACCAACCAGCAGTAAAAGAGTTCAAATTAATTGCACCTTCGGTATCACTCACGTGTGGGCGTTGCGCACAGATAACTTGGAAGAGTGCGGCGAGTTGAGTTCAGGCTGCCTCGCCGGACCTTAATGTTCGTCAGGGCGACAAAAGGAAGAGATGGGCCGCGTTCTGACAGGGACTGAAAGTAGGAGAAGAGGGCTTTGTACCTGCACTGGGCAGCCTAGCACTCAGGTGCTGGATAGGCCGCGCGGGTCCGAAGTGTCGGACAGGAGGCTCATTTCGGGCAGCATGCAGGGCTTCTCTTATTTGCCGCTCGCGCATCTCGGGTGGTAGGTACGGCCCTGCACTTTTTTGTTTTTGTGACGTGCCACAAGCTTCAGCACCGTGGAGTGCATCTCGGGAACAGTTCACAACAACGCGTCTGTCACTGCAAAGGTCGTGGAGAAACTATGCCTCAGCGGCATTCGGGCCTCCCACACAACGTGCCTTGGAGGTGTATCCACAACCCTTCAAAAGTAAACGCCCAACCTGAGGCAAAGCTTCCGTAGATTCCACCGGGTGAGCTTCGGTTATTCGCAACAACGGTCAAGTCATGGTAACGGTAAGTAGCTGGGAGCACATTCAGAGACGGGTGGGCAAAGCGCTTCTCACCCGGCTCTTCCGCGCGAGAGCCGTGAGCTCCACGACCACGCGACCGCTTACGAGCAAGGAATTCATCCAGCTCGAAATCATCCATCTCCGGGCGGGTGTCCTCCGACGTCGAGTCATCCGTCTCCGGCTGGCTGCTCTCCGACGTTGAGTCACCCTTGCGTGCGTTGCTCCCCTTTTTGGAACCCTCGGTAGAACGAACTTTCGAACTGGATTTTCCCACGCAATAGTCTGCTCTCGACTCTGTAAAATACAAACTCCGCTCCACTGTCTTAGAATCGTGGAAAACAGCGCGACAGCACACTTCCCCCGGAAGTTTTTCGGGTACGATTCCATCTCTTTGCAGTCCTATGACGGGACAATTCAGTTTCAGCACATCTAGTCGCAGTGAGTACTATGCAATAACGAGGATATTCTTCAGAAATGAGGTATACCTGGGCAGGCAGCCCGTTTCCGGACACTGCGTTCATCCGCGCTGGTCTCGACACGATTCGCTGCCAGTGAAATAAAATAAACAGGGTCGACAGCGAGTGATAAAAATGATATTAAGTCGAGCAGCAGCAACGTGAAATGAATTTTGCACCTCGCGCGACGCTGCGGAGCGTGTTTGATAAAAACGTGTTGTTTGGACGTGCGCGATGAATGGGTTTCTCTGCCCACGCTGTCACTCCTCGGGCTGAAAAATGAAAAGAAAAAACAGGTTAGATCAGGGGACCTCAACATCTGCAAGCAAAACATGAGTTCTGAACAACGCACATTCAAATTTTGAAAACTCTCTGCATACCGTCGGCTTTATACTTTAGGGCCTCCGTGTCCTTCAGGATGAGCTTAACTAATTCTTTTCGATCCATGACCGGAATTAAGATCTTATCCCGCGAACCCTCGATGAAATGCTCAGTCACTTGCCTGAGAACACCGGTTATAGAACGTGGAACAGGATGTTTGGTTCTACTGAAGCAAATCTACACGTTAGTTACAAGTAAATAAAAACGGCGTATAGAATTGATGTTTCGAATAACCGTATGCCGCATCCGACGCGTACAGCACTTTCTAGAAGAATGCATTCGCCCTCTCATGGGACAATGTTCTTCTTTGTCTTCTTGAGGAAGAGCTACAGGTAACCAGAGCGATTACTGTTATACATTCTCACCCCAGAGTTCCGTCTCAAACCGATTTCACCTCGCGAGAAAGGCTTCGAACCAGAGGGGAATACAAAAACAAGTTGAACAATTGGTAAATACGCTAGGAAGCTTCTGAATGTAATTTCCCCCCGGCGTTCGGTAGCTGTGTTACTAACCCGGTGTTTCAGCGACGAAACCTCCTCTGTACTCTACTGTACAAACGCTCATATGAAATTATGACGGAAAATCGGCCCCTTTTTGGCAACGGAGACGATAAATCGGGGAACGGTTCAGAAATGATCCACGATGGAAAATCGAAAATCTCAGTCGTTCGATTTTTTCGATTTTCCCGTTCTGGTTTTGTTCGCTTTGTAAGCGTTCATTCCTTTTTCTCAAAACTTACGGGGGCAGTCGCACAGCCTGTTTGACCGGTGTATATTACATAAAAACCATGATACCGTAAGCATGCGCATACATTGAATATTGATTGCGAGAAAGACAAATCCGCTGTCCGGCTAAGCTCGCTGAGAATCAAACTGATAACCACATAAACAGTGTCTGGCCGAGGCTTTATGCTCTCGGAAACCCAGACGGTGAAACAAGACTGTACTACTGTACTGTACTAGTGTACTGTACTACTGTACTGTACTACTGTACTGTACTACTGTACAGTACAGTGCTAGGATGTCACGGACACGATACGGAAGCAGGGTCAGGCTAGGGGCTAGTCAGAGCCCATAATAACTAAGCCTAAACCCGAAGTCCGGCACACCACCCGTGGGTGTGACTACCTAGCAAAGCAGGTACAAGATATACAGCCACGAGATAATAAACAAACACCTAACATTCACTTCGGTGGAAACCGATCACTTCTAGCTGGGTGCCGGGGTCTTGACCCGGTCATCCCACTACTGGGCTAAAGCTAATCAAGCTGCCAGGATAATCGAAGTAAACTCAGCCACTTTGAGGCTGGTCAGCAGGGCTGAGTTCAGCGGTCGGGATGTAAGCACAGAAGAATCCCGAAGTGAATTGCAAGTTGCCCGTTCCAAATTGAGCACCACCAAACCCAAGCGGGCAAGGTGGATCCACAGCAGAATGTAAAGTAACCGAAGACTGTAAAGACTCAAAAAACACTGAAGAGCTTAAACAAGTAGATTCCCACGGCGGTTTGAGCATTGCAGAGGAACACAGAAGAACTCCATCATCTGGCGGCCAATTACGGATGCCTGCAGCACCAAGTGGTGGAATCGAAGCAAAGAGATCTCCAGTAGACCGACGGGCGGTGGCTCCGGGCTCAACCAGGCCCCTGTCACCACCGCCCACGGCAACCAGAGATGCCGTAGCGCTGGCCAGCAGAGAACAACAAAGCACTGAAGACATTAAAGCACATCGGAGAAAACTCGGCGGAGTCCGCGGACGGTACACCGGAGCTGCTACTGGCGATGCTCCCCTGTCAGAGTCATGCTCAAGAGTGCCGAAGGAGCCAAAAGCCACTTGCTGCCCGCCGTCAGAGTCATTGTCAGAGCCTTGGTCATTGTCAGAGACTTCAGAGCCAATGTCAGAAGTCTCAATCCTCATGCCAGCAAACAGCGGAGCCGGTGCAGAGTCGCCAAGCTGGAGTGACGGGACAGAGCCAGGCAAGCCGAGAGAGCCAGGGACAACCACTGGCGGGTCATGAGCCGCAGGCACACCACCAGCCACGAGTGCAGAGGGATGCCGAACCGCAGGCGGTGGCGGAATCGAGCCCCGTGCACCCGAGTGGAATGTGGCCAGACCAAACTGAGCCATGCCGTCCTCGTCAGCTGCCGCATCCTGAGCGGAAGCCGCCGCATCCTGAAAGTGCCGCAGAGATGTGGGCTCAGCCGTCACAAAAGAATATGCCGACAGCTCGACACACCTCTGGGCGACCCTCCATCGTGCAGAGCGACTCGAAGGCATGCTCATCCCCAGCGTCATAGAACCGCTGGAAACGAACAGCCAGGCAGTCAGTCTCATAGTCCTCAACTGCACCACAATAGTGGGCAGAGTGAGGACCGCCGTTGGGGCATTCAGCATGCCAGTGCTTCAAACCACTTTGTGCACACTCCGCATTTCTGCAGTGGGGCACGAAGGCGCCGCTCTTCTTGTCAAATGAGACAAGAGGAGCGGTGCCAAGTGGCTTACCACCAATACGATGATGCTTAGCAGCAGAGCGGGTAAGGTGCTTGCCCGCAGGCGGTGCCCCTTCCCGCTTCTGCCGCTTTAGGTCACGAATGTCCTGCTGCATGCGCTCCAGCTGCTTCTGCAGACTGGACAACGCCGCAGCTAGGTCAGACGCGCCATCGCCGAATGACAGAGCAGAGATAGGGGTGCCAGAGACCTTCAGGCCGTGGCGGAACTGCTCCCGCACACGAGCCTGAATAGTCAAAAGAGACACGCCGTGCCGCTGGTCAGCTCGCTCGAGCCAAGGAATTAGCCAAGTCACGGTAGAGAGCCGAATTGCCGAGAGCCTTGAGAAACTGCCGCTTCACCGCGTCCTCTGGCAAGTTGTGGGAACGCTGAACGTCCCGCAACAGGCCATTGAACTCACGGATGCCACGGTCAGGATCTTCGCTGCTGGGGATGCGAACCGCCAGCAGCGACTCAAAAGAGTCAAAGGGCTCTGAGCGTTCCTGGAGCATGCGTATCACCTCTAGGGCAGCACGCTTGCCATCTCCAGGAACGTCAGACCCAGAGGCCTCAAGCCAGTCACGAGCAGGCGAGCCAGGCCGAGCCAGAAAGGTCAAAGCCGAGAGCAGCAACTCATTGGCCTCATGCCTAGCCTCAACAGTCACGTCGGTCAAGTCAAACAGGGGAGCAAATGCCTGTGACTGCAGCAGAAACTGCGTGCGTAGCTCATGCATGACTTGTGAAAAAATGTCGACTGCATCTGTCTCGGTCCCAGCGAAGCGCTCAGATTTGTCTCCTAGAATTTTAGTGGCAACGGTCTTAGCAACTCTTCTGTCGAAATTCTCCCGAGCCAACTGTTGACACTTCTCAAGAATCTCCCTCGCAGCCGCGGTGGTCGGAGCTGGCAGCTGCGGGGTGTGTGGTGTCGCAGTGTGCTGCGCACCCACATCATCAAAAATCGTCTCTAATCTACGGACGCGAGACCGCGTCATTCTATTTGCTATGGTAACCATGATAGAGAGACAGGGGAAAGGTCGAGCTAAGCAGGGCGATGGTGTAAGAACTGTCACAGCGGCCAGATACTCCGTAGAAGTCTCAGCAGAACAGATTGAAAAGCACAGGTCGTAAGCGGAAGATTGAGAGCGGCCAAAATTCACAACGTGTGGAGCGTCCTCGCCAGGGCCAGTGGCGCACGATGCAGATCAACTCTCGCTGCGACGATACTGCTGTAAAATAAAAACAATCCGTCACAAACTGATCTCCTGCGCAGCGAAGGCGAGCACAACGCGTGCCGCCATCACTGCCATGTCAAAAGGCCATACCGCGAGAATGATACACCACCGCCCAAGTGGGCGCTCAACCCCTCCTACGTCCTACTTAGCCGAACATGGCAACAGCAAGGCGCTGCGCCATCACCAGAATCACCGGAAAGCCGGTGCGGGCCATAACCTGCGAGAAAGACAGATCCGCTGTCCGGCTAAGCTCGCTGAGAATCAAACTGATAACCACATAAACAGTGTCTGGCCGAGGCTTTATGCTCTCGGAAACCCAGACGGTGAAACAAGAGTGTACTACTGTACAGTACAGTGCTAGGATGTCACGGACACGATACGGAAGCAGGGTCAGGCTAGGGGCTAGTCAGAGCCCATAATAACTAAGCCTAAACCCGAAGTCCAGCATTGATCCTGAGATTGTTAGTACCAAGTAGGTACCAACAATCTGAGGATCCGCTGACGCGCATTCTCCACATTTTGAGAATCCTGACGGGAAAGCTAAAATATACACTGCTGTAATATATTATAAGCTTTCACAAAGAAGAAAGCTGAAGCCGTGAGCTCAGGGTTTCAGATACAGTACTCAAGTGAATATTAGAATACAGATAGTGTTTTAATATTCCTAGCGGTTGGTGATGCTGCAGCAAGTGACACGGCAGAGAGTCACAGCACAGTGAGGGGTGACAACAGAAGGGGGGCAACAGTCACCCTTACACAGGGGGTGAAAGTTGCATCCCCCGTGAAATCCCCGCAAGCGGGCTACTTGCGCCCGGTTGCGGGGCATTGTATGTGTTTTCTAGCAAAAGAAGATTCGTCAACAGATTCGTAGCGATAACTTTCGCCTCGCTAACAGCATTAAAAAAGTAGGTACAGATTTGGAATGCCGAGACTCTTGCGCATCGATTGCCATCATCCGATATACCCCGCGAGCGAGCGGGGTATAGCGGATGCTCGATTGAGCGTTCGGAGGGTTGAGCGAGCCAACTCACACGCAATTCTAAGATTTGCGTCAATTGTTATTAATAAATAACAACTGAACAGCACAGACCCACCAGTATGCTTGCTTAGACGCATACTAGTAGGTCTGGAAAGACCCCGAGCGCAAATTTTCATTTTTGCGGCCGGGAAAATTAATACCCTGACTCACGCTGACGCCGAAACCCTGAATTTTCGATCCGGCGGCACCGTTGCATCTGAGCACGTCAAAATTTCATATGAGCGTTTGTACTGTCGGTTTTCTGTACTGTACTTTAACGCCATGATGCATACCTGCAGCCCTTTAACGCCATGATGCATACCTGCAGGCCTTTAACGCCATGATGCATGCCTGCAAGCCTTGGCGCCGTGATTCATGCCTGCAGGCCTTGGCACCATGATGCATGCCTGCAGACCTTGGCGCCATGATGCATACCTGCAGGCCTTTAACGCCATGATGCATGCCTGCAGGCGCTGGCGCCGTGATTCATGCCTGCAGGCCCTGGCGCCATGATGGATGCCTGCAAGCCCTGGCGCCATGATGCATGCCTGCAGACCTTGGCGCCATAATGCATGCCTTCAGACCTTGGCGCCATGATGCATGCCTGCAGCCCTTGGCGCCATGATGCATGCCTGCAGGCCTTGGCGCCATGATGCATGCCTGCAGGCCCTGGCGCCATGATGCATGCCTGCAAGCCTTGGCGCCATGATGCATGCCTGTAAGCCTTGGCGCCATGATGCATTGGCGCCATGATGCATGCCTGCAGGCCTTGGCGCCATGATGCCTGCAGACCCTGGCGCAGTGATGCATGTATGCAGGCCTTGGCGCCATGATGCATGCCTGCAGAGCTTGGAAGCCCTGGCGCCATGATGCATGCTTGCAGGCCCTGAGCAGTGATTCATGTATGCAGGCTTTGGCGCAAAAATGCATGCCTGCAGGCCCTGGCGCAATGATGCATGCCTGCAGGCCCTGGCGCCGTGATGCACGCCTGCAGACCCTGGCGCCATGATGCACGCCTGCAGACCTTGGCACGATGATGCTGCACCTGCAGGCCTTGGCGCCATGATGAACGCCTGCAGGCCCTGGCGCCAGGATGCATGCCTGCAGACCTTGGCGCCGTGATGCATGCCTGCAGGCCCTTGGCGCCGTGATGCATGCTTGCAGGCCCTGGCGCCATGATGCATGCCTGCAGGCCTTTGCGCCATGATGCATGCCTGCAAGCCTTGGCGCCATGATGCATGCCTGCAGGCCCTGGCGCCATGATGCATGCCTGCAAGCCCTTGGCGCCATGATGCATGCCTGCAGGCCCGTGATGCATGCCTGCCCTTGGCGCCATGATGCATGCCTGCAAGCGCTGGCGCCATGATGCATGTTTGCAGGCCTTGGCGCCATGATGCATACCTGCAGGCCTTGGCGCCATGATGCATGCCTGCAGGCCCTGGCGCCATGATGCATGCCTGCAAGCCCTTGGCGCCATGATGCATGCCTGCAGACCTTGGCGCCACGATGCATGCCTGCAGGCCCTGGCGCCATGATGCATGCCTGCAAGCCCTTGGCGCCATGATGCACGCCTGCAGACTTTGGCGCCATGATGCACGCCTGCAGGCCCTGGCGCCATGATGCACGCCTGCAGGCCCTGGCTCTAGGATGCATGCCTGCAGACCTTGGCGCCGTGATGCATGCCTGCAGGCCCTTGGCGCCATGATGCATGCTTGCAGGCCCTGGCGCCATGATGCATGCCTGCAGGCCCTGGCGCCATGATGCATGCCTGCAGGCCTTTGCGCCATGATGCATGCCTGCAAGCCTTGGCGCCATGATGCATGCCTGCAGGCCCTGGCGCCATGATGCATGCCTGCAAGCCCTTGGCGCCATGATGCATGCCTGCAGGCCCTGGCGCCGTGATGCATGTCTGCAGGCCTTGGCGCCATGATGCATGCCTGCAAGCGCTGGCGCCATGATGCATGCCTGCAAGCCCTTGGCGCCATGATGCATACCTGCAGGCCTTGGCGCCATGATGCATGCCTGCAGGCCCTGGCGCCATGATGCATGCCTGCAAGCCCTTGGCGCCATGATGCATGCCTGCAGACCTTGGCGCCACGATGCATGCCTGCAGGCCCTGGCGCCATGATGCATGCCTGCAAGCCTTTGGCGCCATGATGCACGCCTGCAGACCTTGGCGCCATGATGCACGCCTGCAGGCCCTGGCGCCATGATGCATGCCTGCAAGCCCTTGGCGCCATGATGCATGTCTGCAGACCTTGGCGCCATGATGCATACCTGCAGGCCCTGGCGCCATGATGCATGCCTGCAACCCTTGGCACGGTGATAAATGTCTGCAGGCCCTGAGCATTGATGCATGTCTGCAGGCCCTTGCGCAGTGATGCATGCTTGCAGGCCCTGGCGCCATGATGCATGCCCGCAGGCCTTGGCGCCATATTGCATGCCTGCAGGCTCTGGCGCCATGATGCATGCCTTCAAGCCCTTGGCGCCATGATGCATGCCTGCAAGCCCTTGGCGCCATGATGCATGCCTGCAGGCCCTGGCGCCATGATGCATGCCTGCATGCCCTGGCGCCATGATGCATGCCTGCAGGCCCTAGCGCCATGATGCATGCCTGCAGGCCCTGGCGCCATGATGCATGCCTGCAGACCCTGGCGCCATGATGCATGCCTGCAAGCCCTTGGCGCCATGATGCATGCCTGCAGGCCTTGGCACCATGATGCATGTTTGCAGGCCTTGGCGCCATGATGCATACCTGCAGGCCTTTAACGCCATGATGCATGCCTGCAGGCCTTGGCGCCATGATGCATGCCTGCAGGCCCTGGCGCCGTGATGCATGCCTGCAGGCCCTGGCGCCATGATGCATGCTTGTAAGCCTTGGCGCCATGATGCATGCCTACAGGCCCTGGCGCCATGATGAATGTTTGCAGGCCTTTAACGCGATGATGCATGTTCGCAGCCCTTTAACGCCATGATGCATACCTGCGGCCCTTTAACGCCATGATGCATACCTGCATGCCTTTAACGCCATGATGCATGCCTGCAAGCCTTGGCGCCGTGATTCATGCCTGCAGGCCTGGGCGTCACGATGCATGCCTGCAGGCCCTGGCGCCATGATGTATGTCTGGAAGCCCTGGCGCCATGATGCATGCTTGCAGGCCCTAAGCAGTGATTCATGTATGCAGGCTTTGGCGCAAAAATGCATGCCTGCAGGCCCTGGCGCAATGATGCATGCCTGCAGGCCCTGGCGCCGTGATGCATACCTGCAGACCCTTGCGCCATGATGCACGCCTGCAGGCCCTGGCACGATGATGCTGCACCTGCAGGCCTTGGCGCCATGATGCACGCCTGCAGGCCCTGGCGCCAGGATGCATGCCTGCAGACCTTGGCGCCGTGATGCATGCCTGCAGGCCCTTGGCGCCATGATGCATGCTTGCAGGCCCTGGCGCCATGATGCATGCCTGCAGGCCCTGGCGCCATGATGCATGCCTGCAGGCCTTTGCGCCATGATGCATGCCTGCAAGCCTTGGCGCCATGATGCATGCCTGCAGCCCTTGGCGCCATGATGCATGCCTGCAAGCCCTTGGCGCCATGATGCATGCCTGCAGGCCCTGGCGCCGTGATGCATGCCTGCAGGCCTTGGCGCCATGATGCATGCCTGCAAGCGCTGGCGCCATGATGCATGCCTGCAAGCCCTTGGCGCCATGATGCATACCTGCAGGCCCTGGCGCCATGATGCATGCTTGCAGACCCTGGCGCCATGATGCATGCCTTCAAGCCCTTGGCGCCATGATGCATGCCTGCAGACCTTGGCGCCATGATGCATGCCTGTAGGCCTTGGCGCCATGATGCATGCCTGCATGCCCTGGCGCCATGATGCATGCCTGCAGGCCCTAGCGCCATGATGCATGCCTGCAGGCCCTGGCGCCATGATGCATGCCTGCAGACCCTGGCGCCATGATGCATGCCTGCAAGCCCTTGGCGCCATGATGCATGCCTGCAGGCCTTGGCACCATGATGCATGTTTGCAGGCCTTGGCGCCATGATGCATACCTGCAGGCCTTTAACGCCATGATGCATGCCTGCAGGCCTTGGCGCCATGATGCATGCCTGCAGGCCCTGGCGCCGTGATGCATGCCTGCAGGCCCTGGCGCCATGATGCATGCTTGTAAGCCTTGGCGCCATGATGCATGCCTACAGGCCCTGGCGCCATGATGAATGTTTGCAGGCCTTTAACGCGATGATGCATGTTCGCAGCCCTTTAACGCCATGATGCATACCTGCGGCCCTTTAACGCCATGATGCATACCTGCATGCCTTTAACGCCATGATGCATGCCTGCAAGCCTTGGCGCCGTGATTCATGCCTGCAGGCCTGGGCGTCACGATGCATGCCTGCAGGCCCTGGCGCCATGATGTATGTCTGGAAGCCCTGGCGCCATGATGCATGCTTGCAGGCCCTAAGCAGTGATTCATGTATGCAGGCTTTGGCGCAAAAATGCATGCCTGCAGGCCCTGGCGCAATGATGCATGCCTGCAGGCCCTGGCGCCGTGATGCACGCCTGCAGACCCTTGCGCCATGATGCACGCCTGCAGGCCCTGGCACGATGATGCTGCACCTGCAGGCCTTGGCGCCATGATGCACGCCTGCAGGCCCTGGCGCCAGGATGCATGCCTGCAGACCTTGGCGCCGTGATGCATGCCTGCAGGCCCTTGGCGCCATGATGCATGCTTGCAGGCCCTGGCGCCATGATGCATGCCTGCAGGCCCTGGCGCCATGATGCATGCCTGCAGGCCTTTGCGCCATGATGCATGCCTGCAAGCCTTGGCGCCATGATGCATGCCTGCAGGCCCTGGCGCCATGATGCATGCCTGCAAGCCCTTGGCGCCATGATGCATGCCTGCATGCCCTGGCGCCGTGATGCATGCCTGCAGGCCTTGGCGCCATGATGCATGCCTGCAAGCGCTGGCGCCATGATGCATGTTTGCAGGCATTGGCGCCATGATGCATACCTGCAGGCCCTGGCGCCATGATGCATGCCTGCAGGCCCTGGCGCCTTGATGCATGCCTGCAAGCCCTTGGCGCCATGATGCATGCCTGCAGACCTTGGCGCCACGATGCATGCCTGCAGGCCCTGGCGCCATGATGCATGCCTGCAAGCCCTTGGCGCCATGATGCACGCCTGCAGACCTTGGCGCCATGATGCACGCCTGCAGGCCCTGGCGCCATGATGCATGCCTGCAGGCCCTTGGCGCCATGATGCATACCTGCAGGCCTTGGCGCCATGATGCATACCTGCAGGCCCTGGCGCCATGATGCACGCCTGCAGGCCTTGGCACGGTGATAAATGTCTGCAGGCCCTGAGCATTGATGCATGTCTGCAGGCCCTTGCGCAGTGATGCATGCTTGCAGGCCTTGGCGCCATGATGCATGCCCGCAGGCCTTGGCGCCATACAGTATAGCATGCCTGCAGGCCCTGGCGCCATGATGCATGCCTTCAAGCCCTTGGCGCCATGATGCATGCCTGCAGACCTTGGCGCCATGATGCATGCCTGCAGACGCTAGCGCCATGATGCATGCCTGCAGGCCCTGAGCGCCATGATGCATGCCTGCAGACCCTGGCGCCATGATGCATGCCTGCAAGCCCTTGGCGCCATGATGCATGCCTGCAGACCTTGGCGCCACGATGCATGCCTGCAGGCCCTGGCGCCATGATGCATGCCTGCAAGCCCTTGGCGCCATGATGCACGCCTGCAGGCCCTGGCGCCATGATGCACGCCTGCAAGCCCTTGGCACCATGATGCATGCCTGCAGACCTTGGCGCCATGATGCATGCCTGCAAGCCCTTGGCACCATGATGCACGCCTGCAAGCCCTTGGCAAGGTGATAAATGTCTGCAGGCCCTGAGCATTGATGCATGTCTGCAGGCCCTTGCGCATTGATGCATGCCTGCAGGCCCTGGCGCCATGATGCATGCCCGCAGGCCTTGGCGCCATGATGCATACTTGCAGGCCTTTAACGCCATGATGCATGCCTGCAGGCCTTGGCGCCGTGATTCATGCCGGCAGGCCCTGGCGCCATGATGCACGCCTGCAAGCCCTTGGCGCCATGATGCATGCCTGCAGACCTTGGCGCCATGATGCATGCCTGCAGGCCCTGGCGCCATGATGCATGCCTGCAAGCCCTTGGCGCCATGATGCATGCCTGCAGGCCTTGGCGCCATGATGCATGCCTGCAAGCGCTGGCGCCATGATGCATGCCTGCAAGCCCTTGGCGCCATGATGCATACCTGCAGACCTTGGCGCCATGATGCATGCCTGCAGACCCTGGCGCCATGATGCATGCCTGCAAGCCCTTGGCGCCATGATGCATGCCTGCAGACCTTGGCGCCACGATGCATGCCTGCAGGCCCTGGCGCCATGATGCATGCCTGCAAGCCCTTGGCGCCATGATGCACGCCTGCAGACCTTGGCGCCATGATGCACGCCTGCAGGCCCTGGCGCCATGATGCATGCCTGCAAGCCCTTGGCGCCATGATGCATGTCTGCAGACCTTGGCGCCATGATGCATACCTGCAGGCCCTGGCGCCATGATGCACGCCTGCAGGCCTTGGCACGGTGATAAATGTCTGCAGGCCCTGAACATTGATGCATGCCTGCAGGCCCTTGCGCAGTGATGCATGCTTGCAGGCCCTGGCGCCATGATGCATGCCCGCAGGCCTTGGCGCCATGTTGCATGCCTGCAGGCCTTTAACGCCATGATGCATGCCTGCAAGCCCTTGGCGCCATGATGCATGCCTGCAGACCTTGGCGCCATGATGCATGCCTGCAGGCCTTGGCGCCATGATGCATGCCTGCAAGCGCTGGCGCCATGATGCATGCCTGCAAGCCCTTGGCGCCATGATGCATACCTGCAGACCTTGGCGCCATGATGCATGCCTGCAGACCCTGGCGCCATGATGCATGCCTGCAAGCCCTTGGCGCCATGATGCATGCCTGCAGACCTTGGCGCCACGATGCATGCCTGCAGGCCCTGGCGCCATGATGCATGCCTGCAAGCCCTTGGCGCCATGATGCACGCCTGCAGACCTCGGCGCCATGATGCACGCCTGCAGGCCCTGGCGCCATGATGCACGCCTGCAAGCCCTTGACGCCATGATGCATGCCTGCAGACCTTGGCACCATGATGCATGCCTGCAAGCCCTTGGCACCATGATGCACGCCTGCAGGCCTTGGCACGTTGATAAATGTCTGCAGGCCCTGAGCATTGATGCATGTCTGCAGGCCCTTGCGCAGTGATGCATGCTTGCAGGCCCTGGCGCCATGATGCATGCCCGCAGGCCTTGGCGCCATGATGCATGCCTGCATGCTTTTAACGCCATGATGCATGCCTGCAGGCCTTGGCGCCGTGATTCATGCCGGCAGGCCCTGGCGCCATGATGCATACTTGCAGGCCCTTGGCGCCATGATGCATGCCTGCAGACCTTGGCGCCATGATTCATGCCTGCAGGCCCTGGCGCCATGATGCATGCCTGCAGGCCCTGGCGCCATGATGCATGCCTGCAAGCCCTTGGCGCCATGATGCATGCCTGCAGGCCCTGGCGCCATGATGCATGCCTGCAGGCCCTGGCGCCATGATGCATGCCTGCAGGCCCTGGCGCCATGATGCATGCCTGCAAGCCTTTAACGCCATGATGCATGCCTGCAGGCCCTGGCGCCATGATGCATGCCTGCAGGCCTTGGCGCCATGATGCATGCCTGCAGGCCCTGGCGCCATGATGCATGCCTGCATGCCCTGGCGCCATGATGCATGCCTGCAGGCCCTGGCGCCATGATGCATGCCTGCAGGCCCTGGCGCCATGATGCATGCCTGCAGGCCTTGGCGCCATGATGAATGTTTGCAGGCCTTGGCACCATGATGCATGCCTGCAGGCCTTTAACGCCATGATGCATACCTGCAGGCCTTTAACGCCATGATGCATGCCTGCAAGCCTTGGCGCCGTGATTCATGCCTGCAGGCCTGGGCGTCACGATGCATGCCTGCAGGCCCCGGCGCCATGATGCATGTCTGGAAGCCCTGGCGCCATGATGCATGTATTCAGACCCTGAGCAGTGATTCATGTATGCAGGCTTTGGCGCAAAAATGCATGCCTGCAGGCCCTGGCGCAATGATGCATGCCTGCAGGCCTTGGCGCCGTGATGCATGTCTGCAGACCATGGCGCCATGATGCA
>LGRX02005147.1:0-33560 GCA_001247695.2 Cymbomonas tetramitiformis
CGTGAGACCTCGGTGCATCGAGCTGTGCTGTGTGCCACCCAGCCCCTCGTGAGACCTCGGTGCATCGAGCTTTGCTGTGTGCCACCCAGCCCCGCGTGAGACCTCGGTGCATCGAGCTGTGCTGTGTGCCACCCAGCCCCTCGTGAGACCTCGGTGCATCGAGCTGTGCTGTGTACCACCCAGCCCCTCGTGAGACCTCGGTGCATCGAGCTGTGCTGTGTACCACCCAGCCCCTCGTGAGACCTCGGTGCATCGAGCTTTGCTGTGTGCCACCCAGCGGCGACCAGGCAAGGTCAAGTAGCCCCCCTTTGCGTGACAACCGGCACCATGTCACTGCGTGCACGTGCACGCCACATCCGGCTCTCACCGGGCGCCGGGAGATTCCAGATTGGACACACCAGAGCGCTCTAGACGAGCGGTCGTGGGAGGGAAGCGCTTTGCGAACGCGAACAAAGGCTGAGACATCACAGCTGAAGCCGGAGCAAGAAACGTGGCGTTAAGGGACAGCTGCACTTGTGGGTGCAGGAAGTCCTTGTTCTGACACATGGGCCGTCAGGTGCGGCGAGATTCGCGGCACTACCTCGAAAGTGCCAGCAGGCAATGAGAAGAAGTTGAACACCGCGCCATACTTGGCGGCGGTGGTTTGGGCGCTCTCCAGCTGCTTCAGAAGGCTGCTGGACCCCGGCCCGCTGAGCACCATGCCGCGCCGCAGATCCCCGTTGCTCCGGGCATTGTCCGCCACCTGGAGGCGGGCAGGCACCCCGTTCCCCGCGCCATCCTCATAGAGAGCGCCCACCTGGCAGCCAGCGGCCACAGCGGCGTCACAGCAAGCGCCAACCCATAAACCAGCGGCCACTGCGGCGAGATGCCACAGTGCCGCCATGGGGCAAAGGGTTTTGCCAAGGGACTGGAACGAGGAAGGAGTGCAAATGTGAATCTGCTGATGTGGCAAGACCTGCTGCGTAGTTCACATAGTGGCAAAGTACTGCCATTGGTCATCCAGTGGTATCGACCATACAAGACTTACTAGAGGAGACCAGATGCCCCAAGTGGGGTAGTCTGGCGAGTCTGGATGCGGGAGGGGGGCACTCACCGTCCCACAAACGTTTGAGCCCATCAGCGCCCGAACCTTCAGCCCGCAGTACAGCTGGTCCAGCGACCACATTCGGATGGTAGTGTCTCTGGATGCGGTTGCCAGCACAAACGGCCTCTGCGGGTGTGCTGAGATGCCGTACACATCGGCATGATGATCCTCCACCACCTGCGCCTCACGCATCTCGTGCATCTCGCACAACGTGAGCGTCCCCGAGGGGGTCCTTGCACAGAGAGAACAAATGATTCGAGCCGGGCTCTGAAAGCTGCGAGGCTTTGCAGCACACCCCGCAGGCATCTTGTCGCACAAGGCGCCACCTCCTCGGCGCTGCACGCTCATTGCGCCACGTCGGGCACGCTCAAGCCGATGCTGCAAGCTCTGCCCTGCCGGCAGGCGCGCCCCAAGGAGCTGAGCGGCGGAAGCGCACCTTGATGCACACTCCAGTGCGAATATCCCAGAGGCGGATGGTGGCGTCCCAGCTGCCGGTGATGACGAGGAAAGGAATCTCCGCATGCCACAGGAGGCCTCGCACATTGCTGGTGTGCCCAGTCAGCACCGTCTTCTCGCCACTTTTAACATTCCACACCTGCAGGGAGGTCCACGCAGCTGCTGGATCAGCCAGGCAGGACGCCCCGCTTTCGCTTTCGGCATGGTGGGACAGCGAGGGGGTGGCGCCGCGGCGGCTCGTTCATCAGCCACCGAGCCGCGCAACCCTCGCACAGATGCACACAAAGACACGCTCCAATCAAGGCTTGAGGCGGCGCTGTGGTGCTAGGGCCAGCGCGGGCCATGCCAGATGCAAGGGGCTGCGCGGCAAGCACCCGCGCACATGCGGCGCAGAATTCAATGCAGCAAAACCTCTGGAGACTTGCTACGAAAAAAGGGGGTTCCCTGCGGAAGTGTGTGCGGGAGGCGACCGGCAAAATGTACGCACAAAGCACACTGCGGGGCGCAGCTGGCACTGGGCAGGGGGGAGCTTGTCACGTACGATGGCAGTTCTGTCATCGCTGCCACTGAGGAGCGTGTCAGGGAGCAGAGGAGACCATGCCACGTTGAACACCTTGGCGCGGTGACCCTTGAGGATGGTAATGGGCGCAGGCGGCTGCTGCTTACTGTCGACTCCCCAGACATAGACATTGCCGTCCTGGCAGGCTGAGGCGAGCACGTGCGTGTTGAAGGTGCTCCAAGCAACCCCAAACACCGCCTGCGGATGCTGCAGCCGGGTAAGAAAGTCCCCTGCGCAGAGGAGCACCCCAAAAAAAATCCGTTAGCCGCCGAGGCTCCCCACCCCCGTGCACCACTCTGCTGCTTGCCACACGAGGTGTCCACAGAGTCAGACGCGCGGCTTCGCGCAACAGCTTCCTCGAGCGCACGAGGTGCCCGCAGAGTCAGACGCGCGGCTTCGCGCAACAGCTTCCTCGAGCGCACGAGGTGCCCGCAGAGTCAGACGCGCGGCTTCGCTCAACAGCTTCCTCGAGCGCACGAGGTGCCCGCAGGCGCACTCCAGGATTCAGAAGCGCTGCAATATGGAGCCTTGGTCCTGTTATCTTGCTTCCACCTGTCACTTCACCACGATTGCAAGTCTGACAGCGGAGGCAAGCCTACCAAACCAACGCTTCGGATCCTGCTTCCAGGCCGGAAACGCTCAAGCCCGGGAGCTGCGCCCGCTTTGATGAGACATCGCAATCCACTTCCTCACCTCACGAACTCTTCCTGCTCGAGCTAGTGGCCCCGCTTGGGAGTTTGTTTATGGTGGGCCCAAAGGAGCCCCTGCCTGTAGTGCACATTCGAGAGAAGCGGGAGACGGCACCTTGACTGACGCGGGAGACCGCAATAAGGCTGTCTGCAGACGCGGAGGCGAGCAGATTGGGGTCTCTCTGATTCCACACGACACGATACGCGGGCTGCAACCGACATGTCCCCTCTCCCTCCAGGTCAATGCGCTGGTTGCACGCGCAGTCTCAGGCAGGCGTATGTGCGCCAGGCTGGCCCGCATCGCTCTTGGGGGGATTGTTCACTATTTATGAGCGGCTGCGAGGGGTGCAAGGATGAGGGCCAAGACCCGAGTGCTGAAGTGGTGTGAGATTCGGACCGCAGGCAGCATCTCTAGCTTCCGAAGAGCCGGCCGCCGGAAGTAGGCTTGGGACAGGTGCAGGGCCCCACCGAGCGATGAGCAGCTAAGGTCTTGACGACTATCGCCTTCTCCACGTCGTACACGTTAATTTTGCCCTCGGAGGAGCAGGACGCCAGCTGAGTGCCGTCAGGCGACCAGGTCAACGCGTAGAGCACCCCTTTGGCACCCTGGCCTTCCCGCCCCCCACAAGTGGTCAGTTCCGTTACCGCGGGCAGAGGTCACGCCCCAGGCAGAGGTCACGCACCAGCAGCTTGGAGACACACTTCGCGTTCCGCACGTCCCACAGGCGAACGGTGCTGCAACACCCCCGTTGCACCCCCCCTTTTCAGTGGCCCGTCCGAGAAGATCATAGCAGGGGCTCCCCCAAGGATTTTATCGGCACCACGCCGAGCACGCAGCTGCGTACACGAGTGCCTTGACTGTGGAGCACACGGCACTGGTAAAGAGGGCTCAAGCTCCGAGCACCTGTCGTACGAAGCTGTGGCGAGGATGTTCGGGTCAGTAGATTTGAAGCAGCAGTCGAAGATGGTCTCGGTGTGCCCCCCCTCAGTGGACCACTCAACTTGCTTGCGAGAAACGTTGTAGACAGATACCATGCCGTCCTTGAACGCGCAGAGCGCGGTGTCGCCGCTGATAAACAAGATGCTGTGGAAGCCATCTTTTCCCGTCTTGAGCAGCTCCACCGGGGAGGTCTGGAAGCGGGGAAATATGACAGTGAGGAAAAGTGCGCTTGGTACAACTCGGCGAGAAAAAAGCGGGACTTCGGGTCAGAGAGGGAGAGCTCCCCACCTGGGACACGTTCCATAAACGCATAACACCGTTCCGATCGCTGACAGTGACGAACCCACCCGGTATCTCGGGCACCCAAGCGAGCGCGCGGAGCCCGCCAGCATGACGCGCGAACACGGACATTTCTGTCGAGGTCTCCGAGTCGTAGAGGGATATTCTTCCATCGTTCAGCGCCACCAAGAAGTAGTTCTCGGAGCGCGGGTCCCACTTCACATCAATGATAGGTGCATTCATATCTATCTTTACCGTCTTATCTGTGGACACGTTGTAGAGATAAACATGCCCGCTCTCTAGGCCAAGCGCCACCTTATTTTTATCTCTAGTCGACAGTGACACGCAGTTAATCGTGCCTTCCCGGAAATCCCTAATTTTATTAAGCTTTCCGTTCTTAGTGTCCCAAGCTCTGAAGGCCCCTCCTGAGGTGATGAGCAGAGTGTACGCGTCGTACAGCGTCCTGCAACGAAGACCCTCATCGACACTTAGGCTAGCAGCAATGGAGCGATCGAGGGAACGAAACGGAGTGAGTCTTCTACACTGACCAGGTGAGGGTTTGAGCGTGCAATCCAGAGTTCTTCAGCTCGCAGACTACAGTCTGGGTCTTCACGTTCCAAATCTTTAATACCTGTGCGAGGGATTAATGGCACACGCTTCAACAACTGTAGAAAATACTGCAAAAAAACCATTCCTCCAACGGTTCGGGAAGGAGAGCACAGGACAGCGCGACACGTAACTTCAGTTCGTGTTGGAGTCTGCATGATGCAGCTGTACTGGCAGAAGAGGAGGAAGGCAGGATAACCGAAGAAACATGCGCTTTTTAATGATAATGAAGGAGGGCACACAAATGCTGCCACCGAGGGATATCGCGCAGTCACTGGTCGTGCATGAAGGCACGTGTTGCAACGCAAGGATATTGAGGTTCAGGCTGTGAAAAAGTTAATGAATATGCTGCGACAACGACTTGTGCGATTTGAGTCTCAAGCTTGTCAACCTGGAGTATTTATCGTTTCCGTGTTGTGGGCCGACCTGATCACTGCTGGCTGACGCAATGAGGTTTGGGTCGTGAGGGCTCCAGCACAATGTTGTGATCATCTTGTCATGTCCGACGAGGATCTGTGGCCAGAAGTACTCTTGTGAATGAAGAAAGAAGCGAGAAGAGGATAAGTTTTCAGCAGGAAATAAGGAAAATAAGACTAACCTTATCGAGGACAAAACCTCTTACTCGAAAAATGTAGATGGCGAGAGTGGAGCAGAAGGCAAAGCGCCCGCCACCAGCAGCAAACACCTACAAGAACGATGCCTGAAACTTAACAAGTGAAATATTCATAGAAACCTGTGAGCCGTGAACAGAGTGACAATGCGAGAGCCAAAAGCGAAGCGAACCAGATTTATCAGTATTGTGCGGTTTTCAGGTGTGGACCAGCGAAGAAAGCACTGAAAGCTGAGGGTATCAAATAAGCCGCACCCCTCGTGTCCACTGCTGCACTCCCGAGGGCACGATACAGACTTGCCGCATCTTTCACTGAAACTTCCAATCCGTAAGTCGAACAGCGCGGTAAATTGGCTACTGTAAACAGGCTACGCCAGAGAGATGCTACCGGTTGACCGAAGCGGTGGAAACCTTCACATGTTTTGAAAGTGTCTTATTCGCAAGGCCTCATATCGAATTACAACTAGAAAACGTGTAGGACTTGCTGAAAGTGCAAAGTAAGAATTAAACTGATATTTTCAAGGATCCAACCTTCGTCTGATGCACAACGTCCTGGTCCGGTCAGAACCACTTCTTTCGCGCAGGCGAGGGAGAGGGTCTCAGGAGGGAGGATTGAGGATAGGAGCGCAGGCAGGAAGTTCAAGTTTGAACCCAACACCCAACGCAAGAGCTGCAGCTGCGCAGGCCAGTTGCGAGCGGACGGGAGGATCCTTTCGAGTTTCGTTCGATCATCATCGACCTTCGGTCAGTCGACGCGACGCGACACGACGTCTCGGTCTGTCGATGTCGTGTGTCTCGACGAGTCGAGTGAACCGAGACGGTAGCGGTAGACGCAGACGAGTGAATCTGAATCGTGATCATCAATGTGATCGTGATATCATCTCTATGACGCTGACGTGCCACATTTCCAGAATTTTGTCCTCTACTCGTGTCACTGTGTCACGCCTCCCCAAGGGGCATAGACTCTATAATACTGACTTACATGCCCCTCACGGGGAGACAGACTTTTGCCCCCCCATAAATTGGGGGTGACTGTCTCTTCCTGTGTCACCCCTCGCCCTGTGGTGTCACTTGCCGTCTTGCCTGTCCGTGTGTTCGTTTCGCTCTGCGATAATAAAACAACCTAAGTATTTTATTATCTCATCTTACTTTATTGTGACCTCCGGGACCTCCGCTGTCCAGCTTCGTTCGTTCGGGGACCGTGATATATATAAGTTACATTATCATATATATATCTCCGTTCCCATCAGGTTATGGCCTCACCACTGTTCAGTGGTGGTTTCAGGTTTCATCTTACTTTGATCCCGCGGAACCAACGGTTATCGTAGCGGAACAAGCTACTCACACCCGGCTGAGCGCATTGCTCACCGACGCATCTGACTCCGCGTGTCTCCAGAAGCACCGGTCGTCTCCCCGGAACGCAACCAGTTCCCGGACTTCGCGTGCGGCATCTGCACGTCCAACGACGACATCGCGACATCAGCGACGTTTTGCTTTGACGACGACCTTGAGCGCGTCGAGCCACATCTTATCCGAGTAGAATTCACCACATGCTTGACTTCTACGGCGGGCTTTGAGCGGCATTCGCTTCTTCATTTTTTTTTCGACACGTGTTCAGTGTCGCGAACAACGTTTCACGTGGTCCTACTTTACACTCTGGCCAGCAGCACCTCCACTGCAGGAAAATTAGCTAACCGCACGACGTTTCTGACGCGACCGCCGTTTTCAGCGTCAAAATCTACCCCATTTTGACCTTTTTATCACCTGAAATTGTCACGATTTTACGAAAAGTTGGGGTTTCGCCTTGAAACCCTATCTTTCCCTCGCAAAATTCTGCAGCCTGCGGTCTGCACCCATGTCCACCGCACGTCAGCATGCGCGTGTGGCCGCTATGCGTTCAGTGGTGGCATATCTCCGACTACGTCGACATCATCTTACCCCTGGCTATGGTCTGGTGGTGTCTGGTGGTGCTTATGCGCCAGACACCAACATCGCGAGTCCATCGCCTTCGCCAATGACGAGAACTCTGACCACACCGGGTTGCGTCCGCAGCGGCCTCCACTCTCCCCTCCACCCTGCGTGCCACTTGGCCACTGCCTGCGTGGTGGCGTGTGGTGGTGCTACGAAACCCATCCCACCGATTCTCCTCTCTGCTTGCGCACTCGTGTGCAGCTTAGTAGGAACGCGCCGCATTTTCCGCCTTCGCCCCCCTCTGGGTGTCCTCGTCCCCGCACTCGCTCAGGTGGTGCCATGCATCATGGCGCTGCATCGCGTGGGCATTGGTTGACGACATCCCGGCGGCGCTCGACTCCATCCATGATCGAGGATTCCGCCGCCATCCACCCTCGCGCGTTGGAGCCTAGTAGCCTTTGTAGGCCTGCGGGAGTAGACATCCCCGCAGCACGTGCATGGGCGTAAGCCCCTAGAGCATGCATCTTGAGACCAGCGATGGCCGGCCGTAGGATGTTAAGACCGCCTTGGCCACCTTGCGTCGTGGCACCTCACGCCTTCGGGGTGAGGTGGTGTCACGGGGAGACAGACTTTTGCCCCCCCATAAATTGGGGGTGACTGTCTCTTCCTGTGTCACCCCTCGCCCTGTGGTGTCACTTGCATCTTGCCTGTCCGTGTGTTCGTTTCGCTCTGCGATAATAAAACAACCTAAGTATTTTATTATCTCATCTTAGTTTATTGTGACCTCCGGGACCTCCGCTGTCCAGCTTCGTTCGTTCGGGGACCGTGATATATATAAGTTACATTATCATATATATATCTCCGTTCCCATCAGCCCCTTGTACCTCCCTACCCAAGTCCCGAGCTCCCGACTCACGCGCGTGCAGCCAAGGCACTAGGTCAGCAACCCATACTGTATGTGCATCCCTCATTGCCCCCTTTGCATGCACCCACCTCCACATAAGGTAGGGGCATATCGTACCTCAAGCGATGACCATTTCCGCTCCCACTTGCTCCCACCACGCCACCACGCCACCCTGCCCGACCTGTCACCCCCACTCCCGCACCCCGCTATTTATCACCGCGATTTATGCGTAATGGTTTTGACATTCATCTAGCCATCGTTGAAGTGTAAAATCCGGTTTCATCCATGTCCAGTCGACGTGTGGGATGCACACCACCGCCTCCCACCACTCACTGTTGAGATCGTCTGACCGGCACCCCTCCTGGGAGAGTGATTGATGAAAGCACTGAAATGCTTCCAGTATAATTATTTTGTTGATCAGACATTATAATTATATCGGGCAACAACCTCCCGACGAGATCCAGATGGGACTCGAACCTGCGCGCTCAAGGTGCAAGTCCAACACATAGTAGCGCTCTACGCCACCGCGCTATGTCATCAGATATCCCATGTGGATCTCGTCGGGAGGTTGTTGCCCGATATAATTATAATGTTTGATCAACAGTATAATTATACTGGAAGCATTTCGGTGCTTTCATCAGAGACCCGGAGTAGGCCCATGCCACACCCCTAGTCTGTCCCAACCCGTGGCCGTCATGTGTCACATATGACACGTGCCGTTCGGGGTTTATGTTGGATATTACACGGTGATTGTCAGTATTATCACCCGCCATATCCGTAGTCAGATTCGGTGTCCAGTAGTGACCGACAGTTCTCGCGCTATTTAGCTCGTCAGTCTGTATGTCTCTTCCCTTCTAATATCATAATATTCCGAGTACGTAGCCTGCTTTCAGCGTTCCCACCCGCATTGACCCTCTATCCAGTGAGTATGTTATAACCTCACGGTATAATATCCAGCAGGTTATGGGCCCACCACGCTTGGGAGGGGCATGAACGTAATGCACTTTTGTGCGCACAGGAGGGGCCTGTGGCACAACATCTCTCGCCCTAGGGATACTTGGCGAGGGTCTAATGGTAGTGACATGGCAGGAAACAGATTTCGAACTCGAATGAATCATGCCGTCACCAACCCCCTTGTCGCAAAAGGAAACATCGGAAATCCCGGATTCCACGGTTTCAGGCTCAGCGCCCTGAGCACCACCTACCGGAATATCCTAGTACACCAGATATCAGATAGTCCCGTACTCAGTGTGGATAAACTGTGTAAGATAAATAAACCCTAAGCTAGATATACCCGGAACGGTCTCGGACGGTCTCGGTCTCTCGGACGGTCTCGGAGTCCAGCCTACCTGTGACACAGCGTGTGTCACAGCACGAACCTATAAATCTGTTAGGGATCGCGAGCAGTCATCAGATGTTGGTGCCTCATCGAAGCTGCCGAATCGCGATCCCTAAGTATATCAGAAACTCGACATCGACCTGCATTCAGTGGAACTCATTCAGTTTCTGATATACTTACGGATCGCGATTCGGCAACTTCGATGACGCACCAACATCCGATGACTGCTCGCGATCCCTAACAAAATCAGTCAGCGGTCCAGTGTTGGTCCTAGGAGTCTGCCATAGGGGCCTGCACCGGGACTCCCGGTCAGGGCTGCCTATACAAATTTCAGCACCACCAACCTGTGTGCTAGTCTCTGAAATAAAAATCGGAAGAACAACAGGTGTAGAAACCGCCGATGATGCCACCGAAAAATCTGAGCTCCGGAAATGCGAAACGGCGCGTGCCATAGAATGAATGAGGCCGATAGTGCGCGAGCGGTTTAGAGAGTCCAAGTTCCGAATTTTGCCATCAATAGTCGCTAAGAGAGCGAGAAGCTCCTCGCTCGAAGAAATCTGAGGAGAATCCATAGAAGAAGTAGAATACAAACAATGAATTCACTCAAGAAAAATCGTAGAGCACCACCTCGTCGTAAATTCCCAAAGCCGAAACTAACTGCCTCCAGAACATCGTAGAATCCAAATCTGAGCGCGCCACAAGGCGTGGACGCACCCTCGCGAAAGAGATAACGACGAATAATAAAATTTCTACGCTAAAATCACAACACACAAGCGTGGGAGGGACCATAACCTGCTAGAAACATCTAGTCAGGCAGTGGGGAACCGATGCCGACGGGTAAATATATATTGAGTCTAGGTCACTAGCTGCTGAAAACAGCTCAACAAACAGTGGGGACCCGAGAGCCGACGGAACAAACGGATCACTAGACTCGTATAGATGGACATAAATACTGAGTCTAGGTCACTAGCTGTACACCGAGAATGACACACGGGATATGACACCTGACTGTACAAACTAGTCAGGTTGTCATTTCCAGCACACCACCTCATTTGAGGTGCACAGCTTGTGACTACACACCACCCTAGCTACTAGAGTTTACTGAAAGAAATGTAAGATGTCAACTCTAGGGGCTAGCTAGGTCTCAAGATGTGGTTGAGTGCTAAAGCATAAAGTACATGCTAGGATGAGCTGTGAGCAACGAGATAAAAATAATAATACTCTCCGATCACAAATTCTTTTTCCTGCAAGTGGCTGGGTAACGCACGCAAGAAACCGCCGGTCTGCATGTTGCATTAGGCAGCTAAAATTAAGAAAACCCTGCCGGTCGATGTAGCGTTGTCGTCTCTGCACTCTGAAAAGGGATCTCCGCCCATGGATTACGTGCCATTAAAAAAAAAAACGCTGCTCGCAAGTGGCTAGGATAGTAAAATAAGATGCCAAAATGAATATCCGATCTCAACTACAGCAAGTGGCTGGCTCCCAAGTAACGCCCCGCCGGTCAACGAAAAGAAATCAGTAATCATCGGAATAGTACTCGTCGTCGACATACTCGTCAAAATGCTCAGCGAACCCCTCTGGCGCACCACCATACTCGTGAGAGTTGTAAGCCCCTGCGTCCCAGGCAGCCCACTCCTCTGCGGTGTACCCATCATCGTGCTTTTCTCCTTCAGCGAAAGCTGCTTCCGGAAAATTTTCGTGCTCAAACTCTTCTACTGTGGGCTCTGGGAGGGGCTCCACTATAGAATTATCGTCAGCATCGGATATATACTGCGGTAAAAAGCCTTCCTCAATTGAGGGTTCTAAAACTCCGCCATAAGACTCTAGCTGGAGACCTGTGTCCAGCCCAGAACCCTCTTCCAATCGAAGGGTCGAAAAATGCGGTGCGCAAGCCAAGTGGCCATAATACCCCTCTTCCTCCTCCAAATCGTCTTCAGAATCGTCGAAATACCCAACAGGGTACTCCGATTCATCTTCGGTCTCACTACTTTCATACTCCTCAAGCTGGCGCTGTCCAGAATGCAAATAAGAACGCGCTGAGGGAGGGGCATGAATGTAGTGTACTTCTGTGCGCACAGGAGGGGCCTGTGGCACAACGTCTCTCGCCCTAGGGATACTAGGCGAGGGTCTGGTGGTTGTGACCTGACAAGAAACAGATTTCGAATTCGAATAAACCATGCAGTCACCAACCCCCTTGTCGCAAAAGGATACACGGGAAATCCCGGATTCCACGGTTTCAGGCTCAGCGCCCTGAGCACCACCAACGTGTGAACTAGCCTCTGAAACAACAATCTGAAGGACAACAGGTGTAGAAGCCGCCGATGATGCCACCGGAAAATCCGAGCTCTGGAAATGCGAAAGGGCGCGCGCCATAGAATGAATCAGGCTGACAGTGCGCGAGCGGTTCAAAGAGTCCAAGTTTTGAAGTTTGCCATCAATAGTCGCCAAAAGAGCGCGAAGCTCTTCGCTCGAAGAAATCTGAGGTGAATCCATAAAAGAAACCGAACACAAAAGATGAACTCACTTAAGAAAAATCGTAGAGCACCACTCCGTCGTAACAACCCACTGCCAAAGAGCGTTCCAAGCTCTAGCGTAATCCTGATCTAGAGTGTCTCACAAGGCGTGAGAACACTCAAACGGAAGATATAGACCAAAATAAATGAAATACTACGCTAGAAACAAATCACGCAAGCGTGAAGTGAGTCCCATAACCTGCTGAAAACAGCTGAACAGACAGTGGGGACCCGAGAGCCGACGGAACAAACGGATCACTAGACTCGTATAGATGGACATAAATACTGAGTCTAGGTCACTAGCTGTACACCGAGAATGACACACGGGATATGACACCTGACTGTACAAACTAGTCAGGTTGTCATTTCCAGCACTAGCTGTACACCGAGAATGACACATTGGATATGACACCTGACTTTACGAACTAGTCAGGGTGTCATTTCCGGCAGTTTAGTAGATTAGACTTGAGGGTTAAAACCCTGAGAGTATTCTACTATCTTAACTTTTCAATATATACCGAGCCAACATGTTTTGTGCCCACTCGAATAGCATGTGTACGAGGAACATCTCTCCTCACTAGGTCGTGGCGACCCGCATTCAACGCTTTGTGCTTGTTCTTTAAGCATGGTTTGCTAAACACCGCCGCTCGTGTAGGTGGTGCGCCGTTGGCGTGCCTAGGCGCCAGGGCGTTCGCGGATATTGAAGACATGAATTGTAAGGAGCTCTTGGGGGTCGCATGGGGTGCGGGCGACTACGTGGGGGTCACGGTCAACCTGGGGACAAGTTTTGGACCGATCAGCTTGAAAGCCTCGGCTGGGCCTGGGCTTGTATTTTTTCGCGAAAGCGCGCTATCACCGCTTTTAGTTCCTCCATGGCCGCCGCCTACACTTTTCATTTCTTCGTTTTCCTGCTTACGAATTGGTTGTGTGGGTACTGATGCGCACGCCTGCACTACAGGCATTTTGAGCTATGAGTACGCTAATGAGGCTTAGATCAACTTCGGTGAGGTGCCCTGCTAGAGTCCGACATTGACGCAGGGATGCGGCTTCCCGATGGCGTCCGGAACTCTCCCACGTTGACTACCCCAGAGGTAGACGACCCCGGTGAGACCAAAGCAGAAGACTCCGCTGCGGTGGTCGCGCGGAGAGCATGTTTTACGGCGCAGTCCACTCTCGTCAGGAAAGTTCGAGAGAGCGGGGTGTGCAACATCGCAAATTGTCTATTGCCAGATCGGTGGGTTTACCCACCGTAACACGCTGTTACGGTGGGTAAACCAACCCTACGCGTTTGGCGCGTAACGGGGTCGTTACGCGGTTCCGCAAGAAATGTGACATTATAGTGACCAATTAGACACCTAGAACTAACACTAAACGTACTCGGGGGTCAATAGACTTGGCGGCAGACGCTGTTAAACATGCCTCCTATTGCGCTCAACTTGAGAAAACGTGAGAAAATAATAGGGTGTGAGTTATGCATTCCCGCTGGTACGTGTGGGCGGGAATGGACTGTCCAAGAGTTTGGCGGGCAATGCCCCAACCGCCTTGACTATAGATTGAAGGCTCGAGTGACCGCATGTGACCCGGACAAAGCACCTGACAAGCGATTCGAAGTGACGTTCGAATATGCCGGAGACAAACACGCGAAGTGTGTCCCTCGTCTTCGCCACCGCGTATTTGCACTTGGGTGAATACATGACAATACACATGCTTTAAACACAATGGATTGCCTTGTTGAGATGAGAAACGTTTGCTCTATTCATGTATTTTGATGTACAAACTTTTGCAGCTGCTTGAGCAGTACCCATTGACGTGAACTTATTTCCCCCACGAAACCCTATGAAAATAACGGATTTTAGCCAATTTTAGGGCTTAATGAACCCCGACACCCCCATGGTAACGTAGCATGCCTACGATATGCACATGCCTCCCCAAGTGATGTACATCAAAACTTAACATCGTCAACTATCATATATGAAGTGCCAACCCTAAGATCGCATACTAGCGCCTCCCTCCGCACGGCACGGATCTACCAATATTTGTGATACTTGTAAACCCACCGTAAGCAAATTCCCATCCCACCATAATATTTGGCAACTTCATGCGCCTCTTACATATCGAAAACACCTTAGAATGGTGCAAAGTATGTTTTCCATGTTCGAAGGGACTCTTAATGAGTGCCATAAAACATAGGTTTGAGACAATATATATACGCCGTTACATAGAAGCTTTGGGTTGTTTAAAATCGTCATTACGGTGGGTTAACCCACCGTACCCATTTGGCAACAGACAAAATGGGCCAAGACCCTTCGCGAGACGGTTCTTGGAGGGAAGCATGTGCGATTCTCGGGCAAGAACAAGGACTTGGCCAAGCTCGGGAAACTGATCGTGTTGCTGAAGACCGAGTTTTCTGCGGTTGGGCTGGACTTGGCCTCCTTCGACTTCAGCGACCCGACGAAGGAGGTTATCCCGCTGGTGAACGAGCTCGTGTACGACACGTTCTCCGAAAACCGAGCTCGTCGAGGTGGACTTGGATGCGGAGCGGCGTTTTCTGGCCATTGACTGCTCCACCGACCGTGACGGACGACGTGCCCTGAACGACTTGGTGAAGGGGTGCGTTCCTGCTGGCGTTCGGGTTTCGCATCAGGAGGAGTATTCGGCACTCCGCTACCCGGCGCGTGTGAATCCTCGGTCTACTGTATCCTGGCCAAGGAGCGCCAAGGCGGTTGACTGGAACCCGACAGAGGTGACCCGGCGGTAGCATTTGTTCGAGCGGCTCGACCTGGAGTTCTACAGCGCCGTTCGAGACCGCTGCCCGCTCCCGTCCCCTCCTCGCGGTAACCTTCAAGATGTTGGCGCTCCTGCGCACTACCGTTTACACGAACTGGGCGGCTGCGCAACAGGGAGAAGTGATTGGGACCGCGGCCGCGGCGGCCATCCCCACCAGCGAGGACTCCGAGGCCAAGCAGTTGCTGAATAAACAAGATCGTGATCGACACGAGATTCGAGTCCTTGAGCACTACATCAAGAACCAGAAGGGTGTGGCACTGGCGCTGAAGGCGGCAGCGGCTCCGCGTGGCGGCCTGAACGGCTACCAGGCGGGTATGCGGAGAAAGGTGCGAGCAAGCCGGTGGCCTTCGACCCACGGGCGCAGCGGGTGGTGCCGCGGTGCTATACGTGCGCTAAGGCGGACCGCGGGGTTTCGTACCACACGCACAAGGACTGCCCGCTCGGCGGCGGGCGGCCTGGCGCTCATGCGTCTTGCTGCCCGGTGGACGAGGAGAGCGATGCGGACGAGCGGTGCATGCATTGGCCTTGTGTCAGGTGTACCAGCAGGCTGTGGGTGACGGACCGGACGCGTTCTCCGAGGTGTGTGAGGTGTACGGTGCGCCAACGGGGTTCCATGCGGGCGTGTCAGTGGAGCGCATCGACCTGTCTGCGCACGGCTTCGCCGTAGGTGGTGCGCAGAAGCAGGAGGAGCAGAATGGGCTGCTCGACGAGCTGGGGGTATCAGCGAGCGGCTGACCACCCTGGCGGACACGATGGTGCTCTCGTTCACCACGGCCTCGATTGCCGGTGGTGAAACGGGCGAGCTCTCGGCGCATGCGGTGAGCATGGACGGTGCTCCGGTTGCGGGTGACGCTCGCTGGTATGCATGTGGCGGTCGGTGTGGCGCGGGATGCACCGGAAGAGATGGTGCCGCAGGTGCGTGCGGTGCTGCAGGAGAGCAGGAAGCAGGCACGGCGGGATGCCGGTGCCCCGAGGGATACTACTGCTTCGGACACCCTGGTGTGTGCGGTACGCGATGCCGTTGGGTGGTGCGGGAGCATTGACGCAGGCGGCGGTGGAGGAGGTACCGCCGTGGACATGCAGGGTGCCGCCGGGTGCGCTTTACGAGTACCGAGCGGTGGGCGTGACGCTGGGTGCGGCCTCGGTTGGCGACATGTGTGATTCGATGCGGAGTGACACTGACAGTTCCGACGACGACAATGCGGTGGACGGTGATCGGGCGCGACGACCGCTAGGCTGCGGCCGGCCTCCCTTTGGGCCGGTGCCGCGGCGTGCGGCTTTCCAGGGGATTCTGGCACTCTCGTGTTTTTGCATGCTTGGAGTTGGGGCGGCAGTGTGCTTTGGTGCACAACCGGATGATATTCCTCCACGCCGGATCCGCCGGCAGCAGTTGCACCAGGGCTTCATCCGCACTCACCCTCTGCCCGCACCCCTGGTGCCGCCGACCCTCGGGGGTGCCGCTTCCTCACCTGACTACACTCCTGAGTCGGAGGAGTCGGGGGACGAGACAGAGAACTTCAACACCTCCGCGGACCCTTTTATCTGCAATGGGTGGGTCTGCCTCTACCCGGCTATCGATGCACTTACGTAGCCCCGACACCCTGCAGCGGGTCTTGCAGGTCTGCTCGGCGGCGGGTGAGCCGGCATCATACACCTCTGGTGGTGTGGATGGGGACGATTGGCGGCTAAGATTGACGCTTTGACGGATTTCATTTACTCCGAGGCGGTCATTTTCTTTGACGCGTGATTTAGGGTTTTAGACTTCAACGGCACGGACTTCTTCAAACTGCTCTGCGCGCGTGAACCATTAGAAGAAACATGAATCTGTCTTGTTCCTGCTGCAGCTTACAGCTTTGGATTTGGCATGTAGGAACCAGGAGCCCTTGCGGGGTATCCAACTAGCAATCTTAGAGAAGGTGTATCAGAATGGTGCAGTACAGTAACTGGCTGGCTTTCTGTGAACTTTCCATCTTGCTGTGACCCAGTATCCCCTCTGCTTAGTACAGAGGTGGTGTGTGTGCTGAGATCTGACAGGCAGTCCTCCTGGGAGACTCGGAGTAGGCCCCTGTCAGACCCCTAGCCTGTCCCAACCCGTGGGTGGCATGTGTCACATATGTCACTTGCCATTCGGGGTTTAGGTTATACTTGAGGATTAAAACCCTGAGAGTATTCGACTATCTTAACTTCTCAATATATTCGATACCGAGCCAAAATGTTTTGTGCCCACTCGAATATCATGTTTAGGGATATCCCACTACTCACTACGCCGCCCACTACACGCACAGCTCGGGAGACTGGGTCCAAGGCGGCGTGGTATCGATAGTCCGACATTTCGACAGTGTCGATAAGTCGAACGTATCACTACCAGTCGACAATAGTTTCGTGGGTGTCACTATCGGTCGAGAGTTGTGTCCCTTGTATCAGTACCAGTCGACACGTGATTGTGAACGACTATTGGTATCAGTCGACGAGCGGTGATGGCCACTACCAGGATCGGTCCGATAGGGACGAATTGAGTTGACATGGCGATAATGTCGAGCATGCCACTTTGTCGTGGGGACACTTGAGCTCTCAGGACTTTGCCCGAGTAAACAACGTAAATGTAAACCATAAAAATAAATGTCGAGATCTCAAGCAGCGTTACATACAAAGATTTTTCAAATAACATGCATGCACGGTGATTTTAGGACAGGTTTAGCATAAGGGAGTATATGGCATGCCTTAAAAGCCGGAGCCAATAACTAGGTTGTGTTGTGCTCGCTAGACCACACTCTCCTCTAAACATACAGTATCGATATCATGTATATGCTGCTGGGTATTTTCTGCGGACGTGTGTCAATACCATCACTAGATATGTGAATAAAGCAGTCGTGTTTACCGATACTATCGAAGTGTCTGTGATAGAGATATCAGTACCAGTCGATAGGGTGCGGGGAACTATTGGTATCAGTCGACATCAACAATACAACTGTTAGTATCAGTCGATATGAAAATAAATGTTATCGCGGTACCAGTCGTGATGAGTATTTGAGTTATTACTATCTGTCGATACCAATATTATAGGTACCATTACCAGTCGATATTAAAATTTTGTGTTATCAAAAAAGTCGATATCTTAAAATGCAATCGATACCACGCCTTGACTGGGTCAACCCCCCCCCCCAGCTGGGGAGGTTGCACGTCATAGAGTTATTGTAAAGTAAAATACTTGTTGCATGGTTCGCGAAGCGCGATAGCTTGATTATTGTGATGCAGTTTGTCATTTAAAATTCTTCCTCGATTATGATTTGATAGAAGCACCGAACCCGGGACAGCGTTGAAAATGGTCTGCGCAGAGTCCGCAGCCGCACAATCTAATGATTGACGACACCGTGTCGACCATGTTCATACACACGATTCCGTTCGTTAGATTCGGATGAGCCATGACTCTGCAGAGACCATGTTTAATGTTTTCCGGTTCTGTCATACAATTCTCATGGGTGCTCTTCCGGAAATAACTAAATAAGGATTTTCTAATGAATCCCCCTTGGAAAACGATGGTTGCTCTCTTGAATTAGTGTTTACACGTGCAGTCCACGCTTATGGGTCGGCTGTCACCACCGGCGACGGCGGCGACATCAAGGCCATGCTGGGAAAGGTGCTACAGTGGCTTCAGGTCATCGAACAATTCATCAATACGGATATGGCACGGCCCGGGCACTATTAAGGTGCTACAGCGGGTCCTCGTGGAATATTCGCAGGATACCGACCGAGCGGATTTAAGAGTTAGTTTATAACTCTCAGATTATCCTTTCAGTTTTATCTATATTTGATGTACAAACCCCTGAGTTCTGGCATTCCGTAGGATATACTTCCTTAGAATACCCCTCTAGGTTATGGGCCCACCGCGCTTCCACTGCGCCACATGAGTGCCCGAACCATCCACTTTCAATCAGAAGGATATGAGATCTGTAGCACTAGTGCAGTAGTGATGGCGTGCTTCAGGACATCGAAGGCTGCTTGCTGTTCAGGTTCCCATACAAACACACCAATGTCTTTGAGAAGTCGGTTGAGAGGCTCAGCCAATTTGGGAAAGTTCTTGATGAATTTCCGGAACTGACCAACCATGCCAAGAAAACATCGAAGGCTGGACTTGTCATCTTTTGCCATACGGCGTAGAGGCTGATCGCCGAAGGTGGAACCATTTCAGGGAGACCACCGTTTCGCTACTGCCACCACTGCCCGCGGATCCCAAATTCGTGGTGGCTGAGGATGTTGGCTTAACGTAAGACTTCTCGATTGAGCGATAGTATATATATACACACACTCAAATACAAGAGATACAAGTGTACATATAGACTAAAGTCGCTCAACTCGCATGATGACGGACTAAATGAATACATGTGTTTAACATGACACGATAGAATGCCATTGTCCAAGCTTTAAGATTGTCTCGGCATACTTCGAAAACAAATCGTCATTGCGAAATCATACATCGTTCAACAGATCGACTGTCAATTTCCCTCACATATTCTACAGTGGCATAGTGAAAATCTTTAAATCGGCCGGACATGTATATCAATGACTTAATGCTCACTCATATTACAACAAATATAGTCCACGGGCAAGTTGAACCCCCACCTCCTGCAGAAAAGTAAATAGTAACGCACACACGTAACACCGCCAAGCTTTATCAGTGTACAAGCCATGATCTGGTCTCTAGTATCAGGATGTCTGGTGATTTGGATCTTCCGGGGCATTAATATTCCAAGCAATATCCAAGTCTGGTCTCGCTCCATTCACGTTGGAAAGTAGGCTCTGAGGTTCCCCACACCACACTCATTGAGCGGTGACACTTTCAGTCTATGACACTTGCACACTTGCACCGACACGATGAGAGACACGCTCAGTGCACAAAGGCCCGACCACTATATGAAACATATCACAACAAGAGCTCGGTCGCAATATACCTCAGCACCACTGATGCACGATGTGAACAGTAAGATGATGAGTGACCAGGTGGGGCATGGGGATGCTAGGGACGCATGACTGCTATCAGGTAAAGGGAAATGGGGGCACACCTCCCATCCATCGGCTTGAACAGCCGGATTGGCACCAACCTCCAGCACCTGCACCAATGCAGCCTCTAAATCCGGTCACACCTGGGCATCTCATCGCAGGCATCCCCAACATGCATATCACAACAGCATTTTGGTGATTGGCATCACTCGTTGACCCTCTCTTGGCATCACTCCTTGATCCTCTCTTGGCATCACTCATTGATCCTCTCTTGACACCACTCGTTGATTCTGTCTTGGCATCAGCTGCTCATCATTATTGTGAACCCACTATCGGCAGCATCGCATCTCTTGGCAAAAACACACCTTTAGATGTGGCGCGTGGCCATCTTGCAACGCCTGCAGCACGGCTTGCATTCCAGCCTCGCCAACTTCACATCCGCACAGGTTGAGCTCAGTCAAGCTTGGAAGCCCTCCCTGCACCCGAGCCCTCTCCCAGCAAAGTTTGTCTGGCTCGGAAAACCCGCTTCTTGACAGCTTCACAGAGTTGAATGAGCAAATAACTTGCGGAAGCAGGAAAAGCAAAGGGATGCAGGTAGAGATCCACAATCTGCCAAATGTGGCATGGTGGTGGAAAGGCGAGGATGGAAATTGAGCAAGACCGAAGCAGAAGCAAAGGCAAGGAGGTTGGCAAGCAGAAGCAGTGAGGGGGGGTGAGTGGAGGTTAAGAAGGCAGGAAGTGGAGGCAAGAGAGCGGGAAACACAGGCAAAGAGGCACGAAACGGAGGCAAGGGGACAGTGAGCAAAGGCCAAAAGGGCTTGCCAAAGTGAACTGCTTTGCCAGGGCTGCAGCACCGGCGTCACCCAGTCCTGCACTCCCATCATTGCCGTATCAGTCCCATCTCCCTCTTCTGTCGGGAATCAAGACTCAATTTGGGAGTACCTTGCGATGGCATCAGGCGTCCATAGACCCCTGGTGAGGTGGGGGGAAATGTCCAAAGCGGATAGACAGAGTTTGCATAGCGAACATTTACGACATCAGCAAGACAGCCCACATCACTCACACTGACCAACATCAGCAAGAAAGACCACAACAATCATACTTCGCCACGTCAGGTTCCGATGACAAACAGCCGCTAATCAACCATCACTGAGCCAGCATGATCCGCACTATGCAGGCTGTTTCCCTTGGGCCGAGTCCTGATGCCAGCGCTGCCAGCTGGGCCCCACCTGAGTTGAAGAGGCTGAGGCGCGCAAGAGAGGAGCTGCTGTCTGCCAGCGCTTCCACGCCCTGTAACCCGACTGCGTTTCCTCCGAGATCGAGATCCAGCAGTCCCCCGCCTGCACACTCCACACCCTTCCCCCAGGTGGGTTACCCTGAACAGCCAGCCTCTCGAGGCTGACTTCTTGGCTGACCATGGCCACTTACACCCTACCACCACTGCCCGCAGCTGCAGTCATTGCGATGGCTCATGTTACACCCTATCACCACTGCCCGCAGCTGCAGTCATTGCGATGGCTCATGTTACACCCTACCACCACTGCCCGCAGCTGCAGTCATTGCGATGGCTCATGTTACACCCTATCACCACTGCCCGCAGCTGCAGTCATTGCGATGGCTCATGTTACACCCGATCACCACTGCCCGCAGCTGCAGTCATTGCGATGGCTCATGTTACACCCTATCACCACTGCCCGCAGCTGCAGTCATTGCGATGGCTCATGTTACACCCGACCACCACTGCCCGCAGCTGCAGTCATTGCGATGGCTCATGTTACACCCTACCACCACTGCCCGCAGCTGCAGTCATTGCGATGGCTCATGTTACACCCTACCACCACTGCCCGCAGCTGCAGTCATTGCGATGGCTCATGTTACACCCTACCACCACTGCCCGCAGCTGCAGTCATTGCGGTGGCTCATGTTCAAGAGAGACATCACCTGGGTTGCGCGCAGCAAGAGTGCCTATCGCCTTTGCTAGCTCAACGACACCAGTCTCCTCGACTCCATTCTCCTGCATCTTCCAGCACCGTGGAGATCATGGGGCCTGGCATTGCATTAAAACTTGAGGAGCCGGCTGGTAGGTCAGAGCAACCAAGCGCCAAGCTGCTGAGGTGTAGTGCGGGGAATGTCGAAGCAGAAGAAGACTAACTGGCATGCACATCCTCAGGGCCATGCCCAAACGCTCGTAAACATTCTGATGGCCACAAGCCGGGCTGCTGGCAATGCACTCCTAGCCACAAGCCGGGCTGCTGGCAATGCACTCATAGTCACAGCCGGGCTGCTGGCAATGCACTCATATAGTCACAAGCCGGGGCTGCTGGCAATGCACTCATATAGTCACAAGCCGGGCTGCTGGCAATGCACTGTAAGCAAAGCCCACCCCCCAAGGGTGAGGGGATAAAGGTAGAAGAAAAAGGAAAGAGGAGGGGGGTGGGCGAGAGAGGCACCCGGAGATCCAGGCGGGCGAGGCTGGTGCATGCCGAAAGTGCATTTGCCATTAATGAAGCACCCTCCTGCATACAAAGGAGTGCATCCTTTTAGCGCGCACCTCCCGGGCCCCAGAGAGGGGGCGCATTCATCGGTGCAGAGAGACAAGACAAGCGTGGCCAATCAGGGCGTAGCAATGTGGGAGAGGCAGAGAGGATCCGGCCAATCGGAGTGCAGGAGTGTGGGAGTGGCAGAGAAGGTTTGGCCAATCGGAGTTCAGGAATGCGGGAGGGGCATGTACCGGCCCAATGCTGCAGCTGCTAACAACCAGCAATCGAAGCCGGCAACTGTCTGATTCACACCCCTGCGCAAACAAGCCCACCTTCTCTGAAGCCCCCCCGTACCCTCAGATCTGCCCAAGGCATGACGGTAAGATGCTGTGTTCCCATTGTTGTTGACTTGCCATGGTCGGCCCGCCGTGGACGATTCTTAGCGCCACTGAGCAAAGCCCCCAAAAAGGTTACACCGAAACTGTCCGGATGCACACCTGTTGCACCGCTTGAAGCAGCGCTGCCGCCCCCACATCCCCGAGCTCGCACCCGTGCAGGTTCAGCTCCTCTGCATCAAAGCCCACAACTGCAGCGCGTCAGCGAACCCGAGACCAATCTCCACTCTGTGCTGTTCCCACGTATATCTAAATTACAGGTCGCCCGGCGTGGGTGTAGGCTGGGGAGAGCCCCTGGCAACCAGGCCGAGCTCAGCCGGGGAGAGCCCCTGACAACCAGGCCGAGCTCAGCCGGGGAGAGCCCCTGGCAACCAGGCGGAGCTGCGGATAGGTGTGTCAAAGTGTGTGCTGAATCCTTTGATCCCCAGCGTGGGTACATAGTGCAGCCGGTCTTCTGCGGCTACGGTGTGCCAAAGGAGTCGGTCCAAGGATAAGCCACACACGTGCAGCCGGTCACAGGCAGGGGAGAAAAGCCCTCGAAGCAGGTGTGGGAGGACGAACACTAAAGGAGCCGAAAGTGAGTCCGCACCAAGCATGCTGTTCTTGGCAATGCCCTGGGCGATGGCCTGGCCGCCCTCTGGCCCCAAAGAGTTGTTGCTCAGAATCAATCTGCACACGCACCTTCCCGCCCACCACCCATGGGTGAGGTAAGACCTAGCATCCCGGCTTCCCTGTGACGTCTCGGTGGGAACGATCAACGGGAAGGGTCGCATACCGCCATGCACGACTCCGTTCCCCTCTGTGCGATGGCCTGATCGCCACGTGGTGACCTCTGTGGTGTATTCACGATCCATACCCCACTCGCCCTTCTACCTTAAGATCAAGGATGGGAAGACGGCAGGAGGGATGATTAAAGACGTTTTGCCTGAATATGTGTGCGGGTGGGACCGAGCCCAGGAGCTCCCCAAGAGCAGCTGCACCGCCACCCGTGATCCCGGTCTCCGAGAGGTCCAGACTTGTGATGCTCGATGGTTTCAGCCCCTTGCATAAGCTCGCCAGGCCTGAGAGAAGTTCGACCATCTCATTCTCAAAGAGCTGCAGGCATTTGTCTCAGGCCCCAAAAGCAGAGGGAATAAGAAGTGCGGCAGACCGGCGAGGTTTGCCACGATCCGAGCAATAGAGTGCCAGCCGAGTTGATATCAACGCTCTGCAGGAGTTCGTCCGTATGGAAGGTGGAGACGCGTCCACGAAACACGGAGGTATGAGCTTGAGCGAAGAGTGCCCCACATGCAATGAATGCATTCTCAGCTGTAAAGCCTGAAACCGAACAGGGCGAACCTTCGTTGCCAACTGCATTGCGTGCGAGCTGCAAGGTCTTCAGAGAGGTATTAGCTTGCAAGGCGTTCTGCCACCACCCACGTGCAATAAGCTCATCACCTGACCGCCTCACTCACAAGGAAAAGCTGACTGGAGGAGTGTACACCAGGGTACACATACATGCTTGTGAACGCTTTGTGTGCGTGCTGCTGGAAACCGCGAGGGTGAGCACCACTATCATAGATTATGGATCGAAGCGTGTATACAACAAGAACGAGGAAGTGCGAGAAGAGGAAAGGTGAGACCCCGGACGGACCTGAAGACTGGCAGCACCTTGCGGCCCGATCGACTGCAGCAAAACGCAGGCAGAACGCGTTTCCCGCGCCATACATGCGTTAGCCTAGTTACCGATGCTTGCATATAAGCTGGACAAGTTACGTAAGTCTCAAACGATCTTTCCATCATCAAACAGGGAGAGCTTGATACTCAACGAGAGACTCTGGCAGCCTCAATATCAGCTTGGTATCCGTATCTCCTCATCTTCGCCAAAACGCATCGACGTGTGACAGGGCTTATTCTGAACACGACCGAGTTGCAGCTCGCGCAGAGGCCTCTTCCCTGCCCTCGCGGGGACCGCAAAGTGCTCTGCGCGACGCGGTGTCGGCTTTGTGCGTTCTTACTATTTACTTACAGCGAAAATGAGGCTGCAAGCGAATCGGAGTCGGGCTACGAGCTCTGTCACAGCTGACATAAGTGAAAGCACAAGCAGGCGAATGCACAGTCTGCGTCATAAGTCTGCGTCAAAGTTTCGACGAGCAAAATGTGTAAATTGCTTTCGAGTTGGTACGTCCCGATGACCTAGTGTCAGAACAAGTGGGAGGATCAAGCCGACCTTCGCCTCCAAATCTAAGCTTGTTAAAGCGTTGTTCTTGCTCAAACCAATGCTCAACTCTGCAACCCCCTGAAAAAGAAACAGAAACAAATCAGCCCGACCTCACGCGCACGTGCAAGCCCCCACCGCCCACCGGCAGAGCCCGCAAGCCGGTGAAGCCCCTTCCCGCAAGCCCCCAGCCCCCCACCGCCCACCGGCAGAGCCCGCAAGCCGGTGAAGCCCCTTCCCGCGAGCCAAGGTCGCCCAGCAAGCCCCTGGAGCCCCCCGGCAGCGCCCGCAAGCCGGTTCCATGAAAAGGTGAACCTCTTACACAAGACCTCTCCGAGGTACTTGGTTACCGCATCGCACAGACATACCGACAGCATGCCAAAAAAAAGCCAGGTTTTCGGGGCCTCTTCAGCCATTAAATAGAGATGATAGAGAACACCTCATCACCGAACTCACTATCGCCTACACACAAGGCCTCCAGGGCAGAGTTCTTAGTGAGCATGTCGGCGACGATCCGAGCAGTTTCTGGAAGCATTTTGTGTCCAGACGCGTACAGCTCCTGGAAAACACTCCGAGTAACAAAATTATCACATAGGAGCAACAGTAACATGGATGGTCTCAAGCCCTTGCCTTGCAAGTGTGCCTGTACACCTGCAGTGTATGTGTGTGTGTGTGTGTGAGGGTGGGTGCGTGTGCAACGCATATGATACCTGTACGGTGTGTGTATATGTCATTATCTAACAATATTGCGAAGATGTTTGGTATCTCTTTCGGAATGCGCATAAGGTTACGGCGAGAGCAACAGGGATCAGAGGTGAGCAGGTAAAGGAGAAACAGAAACGTAGTCGGGTTACACGATAGGGGACGTTTCGCCTGAATCTTCAAGTGCTTTTCAGAGCAACTCAGAGCATAAGGCAACCCGCAACTTAAAGCCTAGCCGAAGGAACAGCGCCTATCTTGAAAGACATGGAAATAGCACATAGTCCTCACGCGGATCTAGCAATCAAAAATCATCGTCTTCCGGGATTGATATTGTGAACAGAAGAGGGATCGAGAGAATAACCTTCAAAACAGTATTGTTTTGGAGCGCCTTACAAAATGCAGATACTTCCTGTGAACAGGAGTTCCTACCCAGCCTTAGCAAAGTGTGCAAAACAGAAATATTTCTAATCGCTGAATTCATGGCCTACTAACAACCAGTTTCTCGGCAGATTGAGCCACTACATTAGCCCAGACAATATTCTCGAACTCCACCATTGATTAAATCGGCTAAAAGAGAGCTTCAGCTAGCTGAGTGTTTCCCCAAGGCATACTAGAGCTGGGTGAGGAAGGTCGCGATCGAGGTGGGTATGCACAGGGAAGGAAGTTGGATAGCGAAAGCGGAAGAGTAGAATTAAACAGCAAAGAAGCCTAGTGTATGGTGCACCTCGTGTCCGAAACGTCGAAACTGGAAGACATGCACAGAGATGAGAGATTGATCTTGCGCTTCAAGACGTTTCACCCAATCGTCGACCCCTGACCCAGCTCCTCGAGCACCCCAAGCCATGCTGTGATGAAGTGTGACGCCTTAACGGTTCTCACTAAAATAGTACCTCAAATTACTTGAAGGAAGTGGTGAACTCCGCCTCAGATGGTCGCTTTCACGCTTTTTGGAGCGACAAGGTGTAGAGCTAGACGAGCGGAGGGGGAAAGGGTTAACTAAACGAGCGCAGCGGGAGGAGTTTGTTCAACTGCGAACTGGCTATAAACCGGAACGAGATTTTTTCAGCGTTTGTACCCGTATTAAAGAAATTTTGTTATCGGTTATGTGACACACGTACCCTACGGACCCCCCCTAACTACCCTAGCTACCCAATAATCAATAATAATAATAATAATAATAAAACATTTACGCTAGCAAAGGGGACAAAGTCCTGAGAGTGCAGTATCCCTGCAAAGCAGGCTAGTGAAAACACCAGGGGCTACTCTCTCGCGCCCACAAAAAGGGGCTCAGCCCGCTTGTCAGCGGGGTCGTGACATCTAGAGAAAAAGCAAAGTGCTAAAAAAACTCTAGAAGATGGAGAAGCAGCCGTGGCCGGGTGAGTGGAGGGGTGGTGAATCGGGTGGTGGGAAGGAAGTCGAAGAATTGGGGTTTTTGGAGACGTTGAGAAAGGTGGCCAGGGTGGGCGGGGACAGGGACTCGGGGAGGTGGGGGGAGGGGAGGGGGGGGACGGCCCCTCCCCTTGGGGTCTCGTTGGGGGCCGGGAGTTTACACTCCCAGCTCCCAACCCATCCTATATTGCAAGTCTTTGAGAATTATTGCAAGAGGGTTTGAAGGAAATCATTTGACTGTTGAACGGCTTCTGTTTTTGACATGGTTTCATTGCTTGGGATGTCAACTGTATGTGGGTTAGTGTTTAAGGTGGTGGTTGTGCTTAACTTAAACACGTCTCGCCTGTTTTTGGTGTGTTGCCTGCAAATTCTTGAAAGTTTTTTGAGAAGTGGTTTAATCTTACCACGGGGTACACCTATCGTGTTGAGAACGGAACCAAAGAGAGGGGGGAGGGTATCCCATGAGTGTAAGAGCTTTGGGCCATTTCACGGTGCTCATGAAGGTCTTGGAATTCGCATTGGTGATTGTCGTGTCGTAGTGGCCACCATAATAGGACTTATTATCACTCAGACGATAAGGAGGGTCTTGAGTGGGCCATAGACGGAGTGAAAAGGGAAGTAATTCGTCTCGTTCGTTCATAACTTCTTTCCAAATATCATTGCTAACTCCTGTGTATTTCACGGGGGATGCAACTTTCACCCCCAGTATATGGGTGACTGTTGCCCCCCTTCTGCTGTCACCCCTCATTGTGATGTGACTCTCTGCTGTGTCACGTGCCGCATCATCACCGACCGCCGGGAATATTAAAACAGTCTCTGTATTCTAATATTCACCTTAGTACTGTATCCGAAACCCTGAGTCCACGGCTTCAGCTTTCGTCTCTGTGAAACCTTATAATATATTACAGCCGTATATATTTTAGCTTTCCCATCAGTATTCAAGTCTCTTCTTCGTGACCTTAGACTTGGGAAGGACGTTGAGAAACCATCTGGCAATCTTGTTCTGCGTAGACCTCCAGTCAAAGGCTGGTTGGATGTCACCGTGGGTGCGCTGTCTATGGCTATAATTACAACATCCGAAAAGTCATCCTTATAGCACCCACCACCTGGGAGAACGTAGGGGTCATCACCCGTCCAATAACCATGTGGGATGAATGGGATAGTGTTATGTGCTGGATTTGACACTGTGACACCCGAAACTGTCACATGTCACTTCCTATAGTAGGCTGGGTGACCGTCACCAGTAGACGGGAAACACCCGTTAGGTATTTATGTTATCTCGACTTTTATCAAGTACACTTTTACCGTTCTGATATCTTAACCCTTAGCTCAAGGTTTTCTCTCTCTAGCAAGATATATATTACTGCCGGACTATATATCCACCAGGTTTGGCCCCACTTGCGTTTTTTTTAGCCACTGCGAGATTGCCACTATGAGTGGCTAAGCTCGGACGCCTGGGATGGAGTGAGGCGCTCCGCGCGTGAGAGTGCCTGCAGTCACGGGTATGGCCTAAATTTTAAGGGTTGATTTACGGCACGCCGCAGCGCTTGGAGGACATTTTTCTTACGGGATTTAACGTTGGACTGGTTTACGTTTTCTGGTTGGATCCCACACCGTTGCGTATCGGCCGCCTACTCCACACGACTTCCCGGGATTTTGATCTCTCACGGCTGCTGTATCGGCGACCCGCGCGTTTCTTGGCCGCCCACGACTGCCACATCTCTCACGTTTCATTACCTCACTCCGCCCCTTCAGTCCTTTTCATCATGGTTGCTTCCACTCGAGCCACCGCTAGCATGGCGAATCGCCGACGCGCATTATCCACGATTTTTGATTCGGAGGCTGCGAGACACGCGAACACTCCAGCCACACCGCCGGCGGCACAGCCGGCTGCCAATTCAGCAGGAGCTGCGTTCCTGGCTTCGGTGCGTACCCTTCAGAGGGAGCACTTCGACACGAAGGTGTCGAAGTCCGTTCGTCAGAAGTTGTTCAAGGACAAGAACGGGAGATTTTCCGAGGCGGAGGTCCACGCGTCCACGCTCTTCGCCAGGATGGTCTCTGCACTGCAGACAGCTTTCGTCACGGAGGACGTGGGCTTTGCTCCCCTTTTCTTGCTGGACAATGCTACACTCCCCATCCGCGTGGAAGCCAACGACTTGCTTTTCTCCACGCTCGAGCTGATGGTTGACTCCTCGTCACCCGCAGCGGACTGGATGGACTCCTCACACTCCAGCTTCCCGACCGACGGTAAGCGTGTCCTGCTTGAGTTTGCCCGCCGCATGATCCCGACGGGTGACCCCTTTCAGGGGCAAGCAGACATGTTGGGCATTCGTATTTCCGCGGGCGTGGACCCCCATGACACGATCGGGGATTTCAACGCCGCGCTGAAGGCTGCGAGGACGCGAGGGCCACACTCCTGGACGAGGACGTCAAGGCCCTCTTCATCAAGGCGCTGGACACCGTCTTCTACCAGCCGGTGGTGTCCCGTCTCCTTTATCACGATCAGCGAGCCGCTCATGACCTTCTGACCATCCAGCAGTGGGTGCGTGAATGCTACGCCGCCCACGTGAAGGCGGGGACCGCCACTGCGTCTGCCCACAGGTATTCGCATGGGACGCACTTCATGGAGAGGGGTGACGGCAGCTCCGGTGATCCGGGTGAGCTCGCCGACTTGCGCACCATGGTCTTGGACTTAAAGAGGCAATTGGTTGCATTTGTGGCCTCCGACCGGTCCGAACCGTCCCCGCGCGGGTTTACTCCCCGCGCTGACAAGCAGGACCGACGCATGAAGGCCAGGTTCGCGGCCGACCCACTTCCCAAGGGCAGTAATTGGTCGCAATCGATCTCCAAAAAGGTGGCCTTCCATCGCGACACCGGTGCGACCGTCCCCTACTGCCAGAACCAAGTGTGCGCGAAGGGGAAGGCGCGGCATTGGCACCGCGACTGCCCAAACGGGGGCAGGAGCGGGCTTTCGGCTTACGCGTTCGCTGAGGAGGCCGAGAACTCGGTGTTGGCGGCAAAATTTCAGCATGCCGTCGACCACGACGACGCCGTGGAGTTCGACGCCCTCTGCATGCTCGCGGGCGGGAAGCCGGACATCTTCGCCGACCTCTCCGCGTGCTCGTTCTGCGATGGGGACGGTGAGGCCCTCGTGTCCGCCGTCACTGAGTTCTCGGAGTTGGCGCGCACGGCTGGGGCATCGACTTTCAACGTCAACACTTTCACCGCCGACATGCCGGTGGCGTTGGGGCCGGCTACGCACTCACCGCCCGCGTCGGTTGAATCCGACGAGGAGTGGACCGGTCCGCCTAACCCCTTTTGCCCACCCGTCACCCGCACCTTTGCGGACTTCATTGAGAGCACGGGGATTGCATTGGGGGCGCCTGACGAGCCGCCCGTGAGCATGCACTTGCTCTCCGCGATCGAGGCACCGGAGGGCGTGATGGGCTGCGAACCCGCAACCTACGCCACGGGCGACGACGACGACGACGAGGATGCCTCGGTTGCGCTGCCGCAGCCACGGTACGGCTGTGGGAGGGGCATTCCCGGCTTTGGGAGGTCTTTTCTTACCTCATCGTTGGTGTGTGCGTTCTTCATGATTTGTGCTGCCGCCGCACCGCACACCGTTTCCGGTGTCGGTGGTGCCGATGCACGCGCATGCACGGCTCCGCCGGTCGGTGGTGCTGCGTGGACTGCCTCCGCAGTCCCAACTGCGGCAACTTCACCGCCTGCACGGTTTCATGGCGATCTTGGCGACGCAGTGGGTGGTGCAGTGCCGGATGCTATACCGCCGCGGAGGCAGGTGCGGTATCGGGAGCTACGGCAGGGATTCCGCTTCTACGGCTTTCTCCCGCTGCCGCCGGAGCTCGTGGATCCTGATCCACCGGTTCCCTCTTCACCGCCTTACTCGCCGCCGCCGTACTCGTCCGAGGACGAGGCGCCGAGCTCTGGAGACTCCGCGGCTGAGATCGAGGATTCCTTGATTTCGTCTACGCATGATTTACCACCGGCCCCGGAGGCCGGCAACTACTGCACCCTCACGCTGCTCCGAGCTGGCCGGCCAGTTCCGGGGACCTCTAGTGGCTGAAGGTTGCTTACACCATACCTGCCTAGAGATGGTTAGTGATTAGCTTTCTAGATGTGCGGAAGAGCTCTCTGAATTTGAGCTGTGTTTAGGGTTTTAGCACTTAGCAGCTGTGTCTAACAATCTTTGCTGTGAGCTGGGACCGCCCTGACCAAGTGTACAGCCCCCCAGTGTCCACTACCCTTCGGTACATGGGGATGTACCCAAGGGCCTTAGGTACAAAACGATGTACCTAAGCCGTACAGATCAAATCAAGGCCCAAATCCGACGTTTTGTGCCCCTTGTAGTAACAATTAATCAATAGACACCCTCTTCTATCGATATTATGATCCAACATTCGGACCCGATCCGTACAATATACGCTCTGATGCATTCAAAAACACTCTTTTTGAAGAAAACAAAAAAAAAACTCAAAATAAATGTTTTCCCGTCATATTCGGCAAGCTCGCCATTTTTCTCTCTGTGAACGTTCGGCTGGATTCTGGTAGTAGACCTTGATAAAATATAATTCATATGTAGTTAGAGAATCCAAAAAATCCGCGCTATTGACCTTGCTTGCTCGCGGTACGTATCCAACATGGCCGCTTGTCGCGCAATAGGGCAGCTTCTCCAAGGACGCGAGGTGAAGGCACACGCTGCAGCCTTCAAGTGGAGTTCCGCAAGCGAAGGGCAGAAATCCGACAATAATTGACAAGAGCCTTCATTATGAGATGTGTTAAAAATAATTTCCATGCAAGCCTCTAACCACACCTGATGAATATCGTTCACTCGTACGTGCGAAACCCTAAGGCGGAATATCGATTTTCGTGCATGCATATACTGTGGGATCAGTTTTAGGTGCCTACAACCGCGTGTCGAGTGAAGGCGTGCTTGGGTGTTTAAGCGCAAACCCCTGAAGTTACAACTGCCCTAAGAGGTGTTAACCCCTATGGAGCGGTTTGTACCGTATACGGTACAACCACTTCAAACTCTAAGCTTGGATTCATTTCTCAGCCCGATAGCACTTGTCGGAATCGGCCATACACGCTTCGCACACCCGTTGCAATAGGTATATTTAATACTCGACAATTTATTCTACACATATACTTAGTATATATATATATATCTCGCCCAAGGGCAATTTTGTTGTAGTAAAATCCCCAAAGTTGCTTATTTCTAGGCATGAAATTTGGGTCAAAAGTATCTTAAAGTGTGCAAAATCGAGGTGTAGATGCCATTCATCGACAAGGATTTGTTGGTTCAGTGACCACTATCACATAAAATGACCATGCACCTCATATGGGCAATACTTACTTTCCCAACAGTCGATTTCCCCCGAAAACACACGATATGGCCTTAAGTATGGAAAACATTTGACAAATGATGTTTTTTCGTTGTTTTTTTGGTGTTTTTTCACCTTATTGCTTGAATATTTCGATGTATTGGTGCGTTTAACTACAGCCACCATTACCAATTTCAAGGCATTAGTAAAGGCGATTGTTTTATGGTCGAGGGGCGACCTAATACTCGAATAAGCGGTTGTGAGAACTGATTTTTGACACTTTTGATTCCTGGAAAACGTGTTTTTTGGCTTGTATATCACCGATATATCGTTGTATATATAATGCGATCATGCATTTTATATATCAAAATCACTTTATAGGAGTTATGGAACATGTAACGAATCACCCACAATTACCAAGGTACCATATACCGTGAAAACGGCACACTTGTGAAACTAGTGCTTTTGGCAACGCGCTGCAGCAGCCATATGCTTACAACAAGCATGCTGCGTCCCCCAAGGGGGACAAAATCCCGTCGGTTGCCAAGGCAATCGACGAGGTGTCCAAGCTGCCAACAAGGGTAGCCTTGGGCACCAACCGGGAGGAGGAGATCGAGAACATCGTCACCTCCTGGTGGGAGGACACGCGGGACCTCCCGTTCTCCGAGAACAGGCCGGAGGAGTTCTGCAAGCTGGGACTCCCGGAAGAGGCCACAGACACCGAGGAGCACGGGGGGAACGCGGGGTACCAAATCCTCCGCCACGTCCGGCCGATCACGGGCTGTGACCTTGCCCCGGAGGAGACCAACAAGTACGGGCTCCCCCTGCAGGGGTCCCCACAAATAAAAATCACAGACCTCAGAGAAACTCAGAGGTATACTCTCCTCTACCTGCGGTATCTGGCCGACGTCATCCGACGCGCGCTGGAACTGGGTGAAGACGACAAAATATTTAACATAGAGCACACGCAGCTCTGGACAGACCGCGAAGGCAAGGTCATACAGATCGACCTTGCCTTCAAGAAGAGGCCTATGGCGCTGTTCGTACTCTTCAATACAAACTTCCTGGTTCCCATGACCGTCGTTGACGACCCGTGGGTAGACATCGAGCCACCACGGGTCATCCCAAGGGTGTACGTGTGGTCCCCCTACAGACAGCCTACGGGGACACTGCGCTCAAGAACAGTCCAGGTGTCATCTCCCCAACTGAGGGGGGTGACGGTGGTTCAAGCAGCCGTCATCCTGGGCAACTTGGTCACCCAACGAGGGTGGGACGGCAGCGCAGCCATCGCCCGCATCCGAAAAGGAGCAAGAGACGAGACGCCTGCCGACAACAACATCCGGGAGGTACTATTTCTGGTCTCACACGACCAGAACC
>LGRX02005148.1:0-69785 GCA_001247695.2 Cymbomonas tetramitiformis
GAGCAATGTGACTATTCATCTCCCCAAATATGGGTACGTGAGCAGTGAGACAAGTCATCTTCCGTAATATGGACACGTGAGCAGTGAGACAATTCAGCTCCTCAATATGGCACGTGAGCAATGTGACAATTCAGCTCTTACAATACGGGCACTCGGGCGTAAGACAATTCAGCTCCTGCAATATGGGCACGTGGGCGTGAGACAATTCAGCTCCGCAATATGGCACCGTGAGCAATGTGCCAAACCAGCTCTTACAATATGGGCAAATGGGCAGTGAGACAATTCAGCTCCTGGCCATGGCCACGTGGCGAGTGTGACAAATCAGCTCCCCAAATATAAGCACGTGAGCAGTGAGACAATTCAGCTCCGGCAATATGGGCACGTGAGCAATGCGACTATTCAGCCCTCGCAATATGGGCACTTGAAGCGAGTGAGACAATTCGGCTCCGCAATATGGGCACGTGGCGGTGAGATGGTCGGCTCCACACCAATATGGACACGTGAGCCTTGCCAACATTTCAGCTCTTACATAATGGGCACGTGGCTTGATGTGACAATTCAGCTCCACAACGCATGGGCATCAAGCGAGTGAGACATTTTAGCTCCGCTATATGGGCACGTGGGCAGTGAGACAATTCAGCTCCCTCAATATGGCCACGTGAGCACTGTAACATTTCAGCTCTTACAATATGGGCACGTGGGCGGTGAGACAATTCGGCCCTAACGCAATATGGGCACTTGGGCATTAAGGCAGATCAGCTCTCGCAATATGGGCACGTGGCCCAGTGAGACAATTCAGCTCGCAATATGGCACCGTGAGCAATGTGCCAAACCAGCTCTTACAATATGGGCAAATGGGCGGTGAGACAATTCAGCTCCCGCAATATGGCCACGTGAGCAGTGTGACAATTCAGCTCCCCAAATATAAGCACGTGAGCAGTGAAACAATTCAGCTGGCCCGCAATATGGGCACATGAGCAATGCGACTATCCGGCTCCCGCAATATATATGGGCACGTGAGCAATGTGACAATTCAGCTCTTACAATATGGGCACTTGGGCGGTGGGCAATTCAGCTCCCACCAATATGGGCACGTGGGCGTTGAGACAATTCAGCTCCCGCAATATGGCACCGTGAGCAATGTGCCAAACCAGCTCTTACAATATGGGCAAATGGAAGCGTTGAGACAGATTCAGCTCCCGCAATATGGCCACGTGAGCAGTGTGATGAATCAGCTCCCCAAATATAAGCACGTGAGCAGTGAGACAATTCAAAAAATAATTAAATAAAATCTACAATAAAAAGATAAAGATAAAATTGAAAGTAAATAAAAAGTAAATTAATTAATGTTTCAATAAGATATATGTTAATTGTTCTTAAATCATTTCACTATTTTTAAAGATATAATATTTACCCATTCCACATATGCCGAATATTCTTTTTCATCGTCATTTTCAATATTTAAATCGTAGTATTGTTTAGTTTTAATATGTGTAGGGGAGTCTTTATGGCTTGCATCCAAATAATGTCTATGATACCCTTTTTCATTTATTCCATTATTTATGTTTTCATAACCTTTCTTTGTAACTTTTGTTAATATTTTTGTAAATGAGGTATCCATCCAAAAATCACAACAACCTTCATTTTTTTCGGGGTCAACTTTGACAATCCTTGGTTTGACATATATCAATTCACAAAGAATGTTTTGAGATTCTTCTTCATGCCTTTCTTTGAGTAAATTGCAAAATTTCAAATACTCATCACTCGATAATTTTGTTTTAACTTCGTCAACAAGATTTTGAATATCATGTGAAGTATTCATGGTTGCTTGTTTACCCTATTGAGTTACACTCTTTAAGTGGATGTTATTTTTTTGAGGTTTTTTGTCCCCCTGAAAAAACCGAAGAAATTTATTACTAAATATACGGTATACGTATCAATTCCAAATCAAAACGTAAAGTGTTATTTGCAAATTGTTCACCGGAAAAGTCCGTTATTCTTAACTCAACTTCGTCATCAGCTTCAATATAATTTACACTTGAATTTAATGTAAATCTTTTTGCTTTTGTGGTATTGACCGTTATCGTTGAACATCTCAAAAAATATTCCGTACCAATCTTTGGTTGAATTGAAGTATCGGCGTGTGTTATCTTGAACTTGATATCGTCTGTACCATCAGTATCTATAGTAGCAAAATCCAAGTAAATAATGAAACTATCATTAGGAAATTGAATGGTTCGTATATTTTCATTTCCGGGTGCTGAAAGCGTAGTTACTCTTGAAATTTCTTCATAATTCAATTCTTTATTTACTTTCAAAATATCCATATCCGCGACAGGAGTTTGAACAGTATCAGCTTTTATTAAATTAGCACCTCGGATATCACCTAACATATTAATTCTAAAAAATGCATTTGATGGTATATCAGGTCGTTTTCGAAACTGCAAAGCATACACTGAATCAACTACTGCTTCATCAACCAGTGATGTATTCAAATTAATAAATGAATTACCGGATACTTTTGTTCCAAATAAATCAATATTAGTTTTGTTATTTGCAGTATTGTTTATTTCACCATTTATCCTTGCATTTCCATTTACTAACAAACCGGAAGTTGTATTTACTTGCAAAGTTTCGCCACTAACAATAACATCATTTGCATTATTTGTAGCATCTCCAGGATTTAATTGAATATATGCTTGACCATTCCCTTTTGAATTTAATAATATGTTTACGTTCACGGAAGAATCGTCTATCAATCCTTGAGCGTTTTCAAAATATATAAGGTTTCGAACATAAACATCTCCATTAGTTCTTTCTATATTATTATTTCCAATATCTGTCCATTTACTTGAACCACCGGTAGGTGCATTTCCATTAACCGTTTCACATTGTAAATTTTTACAAACAATATCATTTCCAAAAGAAGACATCTGATATATACATTAAATTACAATTTAAAATCAGGTTTAATCCAAACCAATAATCCTGAACCCGGAGTTGTTACAACTTTACTTTCCATACACACACCGATAATTCCAACATTATTTGTAGTGATTTGTGAAGCATTAACTGAACCTCCCGGAGCACAACCTAACGTTTGACCTTTAACATAACTTCCATCAATAGCTTTGCAAGTTGTGAAACCTTTTGTACAAACGAAACAAGAATTTCCGGTTGTTGCATTTTGAACACAAACTCCAATAGGCATACAATTTTGATTAGATTGACTTGCCGAAGCTGCATATATTTTTACACCATTTACATCTGAAAAATCATCAGAAAATTGAACAATATCTCCAGCATTTATTGTAGCTCCGGTATTATTTACAAAAGTAAATACATCACCGGTATGAGGAACCGGACTCGTTGGCAAACTTGCCGTATATGCATTTGTCAAATCTGTCAAAGGAATTCCTGAGGTCGTTAGTGATGCTGTTGGCGTTGGATATGCCCAGTCTATGCTACTTACAAGTCGTATAGCACTACAATCCAAATCTCCGCTTAAATTAATGTTATTTCCAGAATTACCGACAGCCAAAACTTGACTTAATGAACCAATACTTCCAGAATTTATTGCACCGGTTCTAACTTCATTTGATGCAGAATCATGATATAATTGTAAACTTTCAGAGCTAACATCAGGACTTGCTCGGATAAGTCTAATATAACAAGAATTATTTACCCCAGCATAAAGTTCAAGACCGCTTGCGTTCAAAATTATTGTATTATCAATAGCCGTAGCACTTTGTGAAGAATTTTGACCGCTCAAAGCACCAATATTAATAGAATTCTCGCCAGCCAAATATTCCCAAGCGAATTTGCCAATATTGACTGAATTCACGGAAGCAAAGCTTTGCCCTGCGTCGTCCCCAACGTTTACGACGAAAGCATTACATTGATTGTTGCCGGCCCCGCTGCCTATGCATATTGAATCGTTTAAACAATTAAAAGCCCCACGATTTCTACCTATTAAAACCGAACGGTTTGCATTTGGAAAACCGTCATTTTGAGTCGATTCGCCTATGGACACCAATCCATTACCCGCTGTGCCCGCTTTAATTCTAAATAAATTTCCATCACATTCTTCTTGATTTATTATAAGTTTTCCGATTCCCGTAAAAGAAATATCATTTGTGCTAGTTGTACTTCCTTGGTCGGTAACAGATTGTAAATTTTGATTAGCCCCGGAAGGCAAGTTTTGAAGCAAAGAACCGTCACCAATAAATTTTCCTGAATTCAATGTAATATCACCGGTGTTTAAAATCAATGGACCATCATTGATGAGTACACCATTTCCGAGTGGTTCTACATTCAATGTGGTTTGCAAAAATGACCATTCATTTATACCATTGTCTCCTATTTTCAATCTTGTTTGAGGAACAGGGTCTAAAGATTTAATTTCAAAAGAACTATCAAGTTCATCCAAACCTATAGAGAATTTTGCTTTACTTATAGGATTGTTCAAAATGAAATCATAAAAATTGACATTATTCACTAAATTTAAATCACCATCAGTTTGTAATTTCATGAATTCTCTTTGATTATTTACATCAGAATTATCAATAAAATCAATATCATTTTGATATAAAAAATCTGAAGCCATATGAATTGTTTGACAAGGGTTTGAATTATCACCTATTTGATTTACATTTATTTGATTAATTGTTAACGGGTCAGGAATATTTGTAGATGGAGTTTGATTTCCATTAAATGTACTTGCAACTATGTTATTTCCGAATGAAGACATTATATATCATAATACAAGTTTTAAATTTACGGTTGAGCAAGTTTCATATATACAGTTCCAAATTTATCAGCTGGATTCGTTTTGAATACATATAATCCATTTACTTGTGTAATTTCTTCAATCGGAGGAACGTTATTTGTGTCTACGATAGGCAAACCTTCAAATCTAACTTTCATTTTTTTTTCTTTTGCAGCCATATTCAAACTTGTAACACCCGGGTCACCACTTTGACTTCCATCAATATCCATTATGATATTTGCTCCAACCATTTGAAAAGTTGTTCTTGTTACTGTACTTTATTTTTAGCACCAATAAACACACCGTCATTAACTTTGATATTCTTATCTAAAACAAAATCATTTCCAAAGGAAGACATTATATATTATACATTTATTTAATATTTTCTGATTAAGGGAAAATTTTCAATACATTTGTGGCGTTTCTATAAATCTGACCACCTTGTAGATTATGTACTGTGCCGTCAATCGTAAAAGTTGCATCATCAGTAGATAACGGCGTTCGATAAAAACGTACATCTGATATGGTATCGGCACTTGGGAAAATGTGCAGAATTTTATTTTCGGTACCGGTATCTTGACTATACCCGCCAATAATCATACCATCTTTTACAGTGAATCTACTACCTAAAACAAAATCATTTCCGAAAGAAGACATTATATATATATCCTATAAATTAATTTTATTTCACAAAGAATGTCGGAGCCAAAGGTGCCAGTTTATTGTTTAATGGATGAATATTGGGAAATGAAAACATAGCATTTTGTTTTGTAATTTTATCACCGTGTCCTAATGTATACGATTTGAAACCTGACATAGGGTCCACATTAGAAGCTCTTGCCGGTGGTCGCAAATCTTGTATTGTTTTACATGGAACAATCATCATCGAAGAACTTCGAAAGCCTGAAGTTAACATCATATTTGGTAATTTAACATCGACTTTTCCTAATGGTTTATTTCCTAAGTTTGAAGCAAAAATTTGTCCCGCTTGTTCAGCCATAATTATATATAATTACAATTAAATTAGTTTTTATACAACCACTTCAATCATTCTTCCCATACCAATACGAATGATACTTGTACATTGTGCAATAATAAATGTTTCGTTATTCGTCAAAGGTGTTTGAAGTGGGTCTGCGGTCGATGATTTTTGAGTTTGAAGAAAGAATGAAGAATTCAAACCCCGGGTATCTATTCCACTACAATTACGAGGTCCCATACCTGGCATAGGCATATTTAATCGAAGCATAGCAGTCCAATAAGAATTGTACCAATTTTCTAAAGAATTAACTTTACAACCTGAATCGTCAGAATAATTATCAGCTTTACCAATAGTGACCAAGTTAAAAGCGCATCGAGAGCGGTGGCACGATAATTTGGATACTAAATTGAGTTGACATTATATTGCCAAGATTGAATGTCTCCAGAATAAAATCTAAAATAACTTGGAACGAAAGTAGCACCTATTTTATTATCAATTTTATGCAAACCTTTGTTAACAGAACTGTAATTTGAAGGCCTTTGAACAGCGTATAACATATCCAAAGATTGTGCCGACAAAGAGAATCGATTCGATTTAGTCATTTCCGTTTGAGTATCTTGAAAGGTAAAATAATTAGTGAAAGGCATCTCAATATAAGAATCTTCTTTTAGTTTTCTTTCGACAGCACTATCGTAAACACCATTTGAAAATGTAATTGTTTCAATTGTAAAATGCAAATCAGTCAATTTCCATGTCGCACTTTTAGCAAGTTCGGCTTCCGCTGTTCCGGTAAATGCAACACCGGCCCCTAATGATTTTTGATATGCACCCAACACTTCAGGTCCATGCATAAAAAAACGTAACTGAATGCTAGGAAGTAACGCAGTATCCAGGTAGTCAGGTGAAGATTCCCCTATAAATTGTAGGAAATTATTCAAAATATATGGTCTTTCTTCTTGATAATAACTATCGGTATTAACATTTATTTCTTGATTTTTCAAAACTCTTTGATAAGATACTTCTTTATTCAACGTTGTTTTAAGATTGTCCAAAACCGTTGATACCGTTGAATATTGACTCATGCCACTCGAAATAGCTATTCCACCGCTGTAAATTTCTACACGAGAAATCAATTTTTCGATTCCATTTGGCAAAGTTGTGATAACTAATCAGCTTGATTTGCGGCGTCCGTACAAGCTATGGCAGGATTGTTAGCACGACCTTTACAATGCATACTTAAACTTTTCAGATTACACAAAACATTAACTGGAAGATTCAAAGTTATAACACCGTAAGGATTTACTTCGGTCAAGTTTGTCGTTTCAAGACGAAAATACTGAGTACTATATCCACTTAGTTTTTGAAGTCCAAATGCAAGACTATACGGTAAAGACATTTTTCTATAATATATATAATATAATTTTAATTCACATATTCTTTTAATTTCAAAGATAATGCATAGTTTATAGATTGTTCATTTCCATTTCGGGAAACGGCTGTAGGAATTAGTCTGGATTTATTATCGGTAAGTGAAATTCTTAATTGAGAAAATTGAGAAGCTTGCACATCGATAGAGAAGTTTTCATCATAATCTAAATAAGTAATAAATTGATTAGTTAAATCTGACGGTAACAATACTTTTCCTAAAATGTCGCTACTAATGATTTGATTTTCTTTAAAATTATTAGAAAGATTTGTGCTTTGTAAATTATTTGTGGGCAACGTAGTAATTCTTAAATAAATAGCATCGTTTGTTTGTAAATTACCAGGAAATTTGGAAATAAATACTTCATCTACGGTTCCGATATCGAACAAATCTTCAATCTGTGAAATGTTTGTAAGATCAGCAACTGATTTGTTTGTTTTTCCCCCAACTACTTGGTCAACATCGTTATACTTTCCTGGTGAATTAAAGATATCATTCAATGCATCATCTAATGGACTGCCAGGCACTGCTTGGAAATCACCGGTTATCGAAAATGCAACAAATTTGATATTCGGAGCAGGTTTACTAAGTGTAATAGTGAAATGTCCAGAAATTGCATCGTAAGTAACATCAACTCTATCTGCAGGCCTTGCAAACCCAAAGTTGGCGACAAGAACATCTAAAATAATCGTTTCTAAAATAGTTTTAATATCATCTAAATCTGTATAATTTCCATCAGGTATTCGACATTCATAGTTTTATTCATACAAATCATCAGAAGTCGTATTAGCTATATAGAAAATTCCGTTATATTCATTGATGGTATACCAAGTCTTTGCAGCCGAAAAACTGTTTACAATTATCTTCAATTTGTTTGTATTTTTATAATTTGTTAATTGTGTTGGTATATTGATATTGATAATTCTGGAATCACCAAACGATGAAAGGTCTTCACTTGATAAATAAAGTGTACGTTCAGATATTACACTCATGACTATCTCTATTTATAATATCAATATAGTTTTTATTCATTTCAATATCTTCCTTTGAATCTCTATTTAATGGTAAAGGTAATTCAATGTTTCCATTATACATATCATCATATAGTTTTGGTCTTTTGATATAATCATCAACAATCAATTCAATATAAAATGTGGATAAATCAGGGTACAAAATCTGAGCATTTTTTATTAAGTGTTCACGTTCCATAATTTACCAAAACATTATTATTTTTATCTGATATCACATTTTCGTTAATAGATGTATACTTATTTGATTGTGATTTCTCTATACTTCTATCAAATGATGTCATTCTTTGACTACCTTTGTTTGATATATAATCAGCCAATAATCTTGCTTCTAAGGGTGCGTCGTCATGCAAGTAATTTTTGTCGATATCGAAATTCACTCCTAACAGTCCTAATGGATTTATATCTTCTGAAATTCGATTGTTAAATTCATCACTTCCCACATTTTTTTAAGAAAGATTTCTTGCGTCATTCAAAGCATTTCCGAACATCAACACATGAAGTCCGGTCCCTATAGTATTAAATGTAGATTTCAATAAATTTACCTTATTAACTTTGTTATTCTTTGGCATTTGAAAGAACCGTTTGAGATTGTGCGGCGAAGTGATATATTGATACGGTGCTTTGAATAAATCATAAGGGTTCTTGTTTTCGAAGTAATGAAACAACTTTCTATTTGAATTTGATGGTATTCTCAAAGCTCCCGCAGTGGCCCAATCAGTTACAACTCGATGAATATTTTGTGGTGAATTACCATTAACCTTTGGGGTGAATACATGTGAAAGAAAGGGGTTGAAGGTCGTTGATTGAACATTGAATTTCTCACCGACATGAATGGATTTCGCACCGCCCAAAGATGTCCCTAACAATTCAATGTCATGATTAGGATACTTTTTCAACGTGTCTAAATATACCTTTTCAGCCCTTAAAAATGAATCTCGTGTTTCATGTTTACCTTTAATCACCGAAAATATGGCCGCTTTATCTTCATTTAAGTAGGATGGATTTGACGACGCACCGTGATATGCAATATGTATTTGATTATTTCCATTATTGAGTACTACGGCGTCATAATTTGAAAGCTCCGGGTCGATATTGAATCGATTGTTGAGAATATCTTTATTCAATTGTCTTTGAGCGGTCACATAGGTGTTATGTTCATAACCGCCCGGAAATAACAAATCAGATTGATAATTTCTTGAACCGAGATAAGAAGATATTCCGACATGATATGCTTTTTCCCGAAGACTATTTGAAAATGATTGTTGAATTTGTGACGGTTGTAAGTCACCTAATTGTTTGAACAAGCTATTCATTTGAACTCTATATCGTTTCTTTTCACTTTCATTTGACTCATACCTTTTATTCAAATCTGAAACTGAATAAATATTATTGTTATTTTGAAAATTAAGTATCTTGTTCGATGAATTTAACACTTTATTGTTGCAGAAATTATTCAATGGTGAGCACAAAGACCCTTGCATACTAATATAATAACATAGACTATATAAATGACTTGTGAGTATTCAATATCTCAATACACTAAAGATAAAGCAAACAAATTGAATGTATATGTCAATATATCAACAAATAAAGATAAGAAGATTGATGTGTTTGATAAGAAAACTGATAGAAAATTAGCGAGTGTCGGTGCGTGCGGTATGATGGATTATCCATCCTATATTAAGTCAAAAGGTATGAAATATGCTAACCAAAGGAGGAAATTATTTGAATTAAGACACAATAAATACAGAAATAAGATAGGGACAAATAGTTACTATGCTGATAAGTTGTTGTGGTAAAGTTTTAGTCGGCGAATTCTATTTCAACTTTTGTAAGAGTGGTGTACAAGTCATTTATTCCTTTTCTACAACTAATGCATATGAAAGGAAAGTTCGTTTGATGCTTTACAAATTCAGGGGTTAATGCTTGCCTCCCTTCTTCAAAAGCTAAACAATTAATGCAACAAATTCTATTGCATTCAATGCACCTAGTGCAAATGGGATTCTTTTTTGTCGGGGTCATGTGCGTCAAATCAATTGTCATTTCTGAACCTGCAAACACACAAAAATAACTATCAAATACGATAATGGCATACGAACACCTTGTTAATATGTTATTCTGGTAAAGTTTCAAAACCCAAAATATATATTAACTCTACTATTGTTACAAAACATCTCACTACAAAACTAAAACTTCTATAGCCCAATTATTTCAAGGCTAATAAATTGACAAAACCAAAACAGTAAGGCTTCTTTTTTAATTGCGTCGTTGAAACCGGTTCTGCCCGTTGAGCATATTTGCAAAAAATACAAAGGCCAAGGTGAGGCCGAAAATGACTTGCGTAAAGAAAATTGCCACAAGCTCTGCTGAATAATTGGTTACAAACCAAAGCACTTTTGTGGTTCCAACACAAAACGGGTTCACCGAGTTGAAAGTCTTTGAGCATTGCAAGAATATGTGTGCCTGCTGAGTTAGAGTTACGATTATTCCAAAATATAGCATTGCAAAGAGTCCAAAAAGAAATATCTTGGCGAATATGCCTTGAGTGTGGAGCCAGTGGGCTAACCAGCCTGCGTCCGATTCAGGGTTGGGTTGGCTGTTAGCAAACGTAGTGGCCAATTGGAAATCCCCAACTTCATATTTTTGAGCGTTACCAAAAAAGTGTTTAGACATAAAACCGTTTGCAGACGCAATTGAGTATAGGTAATATACTCCGGACACGTCCCTACGTCTAAAAGTACCCCGTAAACTCCACACGTGAGTAAGGCGATTGAGGTGGCGTTGTTCATAAGGTCTTCCGAATTGGTCCCTCCTAATAGGAGTCCCCCGAGGGGAAAGCAAGATATCACCTTCGGCTGGTGGTGGAGGGGCAGTAGGTGCAGGGCCATTGTCAGCCATTATACAAATATAACTGCAACACCACACCACACCATCGCATACCCCAGCCTAATCGGACTCAACAACCGATTCCTCATATGAAACTGACCCCGACGACATAGCATCCGAGTGTTTTTGTTTTAAATACTTCTGCTGCAATTGGAACTTCTCTTCTAACAACGAATTGTAGTTGTCTACAAGCTCGTCAAACCGTACTTTTAATGGGTCATATTTGATAGCTTTTTCATAGACAACTTCAATCGCTGCCGAGGCTGTGGGGTTCTTTGAAGTTAACATCACGATACGACGTTTGAGTTGGGTGACCTCGTTTATCAGTTGGTCAACGTGAGCTTGTGAAAAGCTTGGAACGTTGCTGCTGGTACAAACACTTTCATCGCGAGACTTTAATAACGTTAACTCCGATTCTGTTTCTCGCAGTTTCGAAGTTAGTTCTTCGTGAGCGTAACAAATAGTGTTGTATTTTGTAGTGAGATCGGTCAGTTGTGAAAAATATTCTTCGCATTTCTCTTTTGCAAAAAGAATTTCGGCAGTCAGTTTTGCGATACTGTTATTTAACGTTGTGTTGGCTGACAAAACGGTAGAATAACTTGCTGTAACGCGGTCTAATTCGGCTTTTACATGGGCTGCAAACTCATCGCTCTGACGAAGTATTTCGGACTTTGTGACTGAAACATCGGAAACATTGGAAAAAGAACGTTCCAAAGAAGAATTGCTTTCGCAATCAACGGGAGCATCGCTCTGGCCATCAAAGCAAAGACTGTCAAAGGCAGCGTCCAATTCGTCAAAGGGAATAGCACGAGCGGACGGATCAAGCTTCTTCTTTTTAGACCGTATGTTTGAACCTTCCCCGTAGTAGGAAATTGCAGGGGACGAAAGGGGAACGTCTTTCATAATTGCTTTAACTGTCTCCACAGAAGGACTGTTTGACACTCTATCCTGCTCGGCGATTGCAAACTCTTTGGCCACTGTTTCCAGTTGTTTAGCGAGAAACAAAGCGGTGTTCGCATCAGAGGTTCGTTCTTTGTTCATCGCCATCAGAAAGACTTGTTCACCTACCATAGTGCTTACACTCTCTGCGGAAGATATGGATGCTTCTATGTACCCTTGAATATAAGGGGAAGCGGTCTCTGAAAAATCGTGACCACAAGTAGACTCAAACTGGTTCCAGTGATGAAAACAATACAACGTGCAAGTAGTCATATCACAACGGATTTGCTCAAAGTTAACAGGACCAAACTTTTGCAGTTTTTTCGGATTGTATCCAGCACAACGTGTTCCTTCGGTTTTAGGACGAAACCCCTCTTCAGGCAACTCAGTTGTAATGCGGGTATCATAAACCGTGGACCCGTCAGTTCCAAGTTTGAAAGCTACCGATTGCTGTTTCTCCTTTCCTTTCACGGAAGGCATCATACAGATAACACATAATATAATCAAAGGTGGTAGCATACCTGCGAAATTAAAACGTTAGTAGAAGTGCAGTAGGAGTGCAAACGCGGACGTAAATGAAGTTTACAAAATTTTGTTTGCCTTTCTTTGGTCCGGCGTCGTTTCCGCGTCAGTGCCGTGTCAGTGCCGCGTTGGAAATTGAGATTAAAATTACGAACTTTCATTTTATTTGAATTAGTTAAAAAGAAATTAATTTCTGACGCGGAACTGACGCGGCACTGACGCGGAACTGACGCGGAAACGACGCTAAATCAACACCAAATCAACAACAAAAAACTCTTAATAAATACTTTCTATACGTAGAATTTCGCAAGGAATCCATTTCTGAAGTCAGATTTGTAAAAATCAAAACAGAATTTTCAGAATTTAGGTTACACATTTCGCGCGAAAAAGTAACTCAAAACGCACTTAGAAAAATGAGCTTTTTATGTTCGCAAACATACTATAAACAAAAAATTTCGCAAAGAATTCGATTCTGAAGTCAAATTTAGGAATCTATTCTGAGTTTTCGATGTTTTCTTTAGCTATTTCGAAGTATTTCTTGTTAATTTCAATACCTACATAATTTCTTTTGAGATTTTTACATGCCAAACCTGAATTACCAATACCCATACAACAATCTAAAACATTATCGTAAGGATTCGAGTAAGATTTGATTATCCATTCGAATAAATCGTACGGTTTACTACAAGGATGTTTGCTTTTGTAGTTTCCATTCGAAAATTTGATTACACTTCTTGGATACCTTTTTCCATCTTTACAAATGGTTGGTGTTCTATCGGTGTAATGAGTGTATAATTCTGTCCGAGGACCTTGACCTTGTCTTACATAGGGTTTGTGACCTTCAATCATTATTGGATTATATGTTGGTAAATGTTTGTAAAAGACATATATCATTTCATGACTTCTCAAAGGCATTTGATTTGCATGATAAAAGCCTAATGACATTGTTTTCTCATATACGATATCATATCGAAACATCTTCTTATTACTTTCAATAATGGTATGTCCAAATTTAGTGGTAGTAGTAAAGATATAGGCTGAATGTCTTTTACCTATTCTCATTAATTCATTCCATAATTTATCTAAATCGAAAGGAATCTTGTCCCAAGAACAATTTGTTTGATTGTATGGTAAATCACAAATGAAAAGGTCTATTGAATTTCTTGGAATGTTAGGGAAAATGTTAAAACAATCATCGTTGTGCAAATTCAACATAGTATTAGTTTCTAAAAAATAAAAAATGAATAAAATAAACATATATGAAAATATTAGAACTTTTTTGCGGAACAAAATCATTTTCAAAAGCATTAATTAGAATTTACCCAAGTTGTGAGATTATAACATTAGACATTCTTGAAAAATATAATCCAACAATACGATGTGATATTCTTCAATGGAACTATAAAAACAGATATGTCCCAAAAACATTTGATATAATATGGGCAAGTCCACCGTGCACGGAGTATTCCAAAGCACACCGACGCAAACCAAGAGATTTGGTGTTAGCGGACACTATTGTGAAACGCACACTTGAAATTGTTGATTTTTTTCAACCGACATATTGGTATATTGAAAACCCGGCTGACGGTGGATTGTTGCAACATAGAGAATTTATGAAACCTTTAGAAATATACAAACACACATGTTGTTATTGTAAATATGGATTTCAATATAGAAAAATGACAAACATATGGACAAACAAAGAACATCTAAATCTAGAAGTATGTAACAAATATACTCCATGTGATATCAAACAACAATATGGCAAACACATGTATACCGCTCAACGCACGCAATCATCAAATTCCAAAGACAATATAGGAATAAGTAATGCATGTGTTATTCCAAAGTTGTTGATAATAGATTTAATCAAAGATTTGAATATCAAAAGAAACAATCAAAAATTGTTTCCTGAGAACAGTTTCTTTTAAAAAAATAATAAACAAACTATATTATATCTTTAATGAAAATTGTAAAGGTAAAAGATATGAATATAGATGTGCCAAATGGAAGTGCTTTCAATATCAAAACCGGACCGAACATGTTAAAAGCTCATCAAAATTCAATTTTTATAGGCAAAAGAGGAAGCGGAAAATCAGTTGCGGTGACTAACTATCTTAAAATGTTGAAAAAAGAAGGGTCATTACATCGAATATTTGTAATAAGTCCTACATTTAATTCAAACAAAAAATTAATGAAATCATTAGATATTGACTCCGAAGATGTGTATGGACCCGACGATGGTGCAAATGTTATCAATGATATTATTCAAAAAGCCGAAGAAGAAAGAGACACATATTTGAAATATCATGAAGACTTGAAAAAATGGAATTTGTTAATGGAAAAATTAAATAATAGAAATATCTTTATCGATGATATCGACCCAGAATTATTGTTAGAATTTTTGACATCAGACGGTTTCGAAAAGCCCGTTCACAAATATAAGGGTGAACGTCCAATATTGGCTGTTTATGTTGATGATTGTCAATCAACGAATTTGTTTCGAACTCCAAAATTTCTCAATTTTATTTTAAGACATCGACATATAGCTGATTTTGAAACCGGTGGGGCGTTAGGCGTATCATGCTTTATTTGCATTCAGAATTTTAAATCTCAGTTTGGAGGCTGTCCAAGAGCGGTGAAGAATAATGCAACTTCTTTAGGAGTATTTAAAATGAAAGACAAGAAAGAATTACAAGAAATATTCGAATCATGTTCCGGTGAAATTGACCAAAAGACTTTCTATGAAGTATATGCACATGCTATCAATGAACCACATTCATTTCTATTAATCGATTTACATAAGAAAGACAATCATCCATCGATGTTTCGAAAACGATATTCTGAATTCATAATTCCTGAAAAAATAAATCATAACTTATGAAGTTTTTTTTCCACCTAAAGACCATTATTACGTAAAGTAAAGAACAAAGAACAATTAATCATGCAAAAAGTTGATTTAAACCATCTTTCTACGTATATTGCAAGTATTCGTAAAAGAAGTTTACGAAAAAATCCTGAAACAATGAAAAAATCGATTGGGTTTTTTTACTACTATAACATACCCGACATTTGTTCAATGGATGAAAACGATGATTTTAAAAAGGAAATGAAAAAATTCAAAAATCTTTGTAAAAATAATAAAATTGAAGTTTTAGAAAGTAACGACCTTACACTTACAACAAAAAAAGAAGATGAAGTACATTGTTTTGTCGTTCAACCAATAGATGACGATAATACTCCATTTGCTGATGTTATAGCCTTATCTTTTGAAGTAATGGTATCCGGTTATGCATATTTCTTTTTTAATAAAACGAATAGAGACAACATGTATAAATATATTGCCTCTATTAAATAATTAACATTAATATTTAGAATTCCGGAAACAATGATTTGAATGTCTTATGAAAATGAGGGTCCAAATTCAAAACGTCATGATAAGTCGGAGGGACCGCGTTTGGCTTTTCTTCGGTTTTTGAAACTTTGTCTTTCTTTTTTGTTTTTTCAATAATTACTTGAGGTTGATGTTCATCGTCACTAGAACTACTTTCGGTATCAGATTCCACAACAATTATAGGCTTCTTTTTTGATTTTCTAACATATTTCTGGTCAATGATTTTCGGTTCTGATTTATTTTCTATTTTTTCAGTATTTTCAGGTTCTTTTATCGATGATTTAATTTTATCTTGTGCAGCCTCTAATTCTTTCTTATTTTCTATTTCCTTTGCAAGTTTGATATCCTTTTTCGCTTCAGAATTTCTTTTTCTTGTTTCCATAGCTTTTAGTCTAGCAACTTTTAATCGTTCTAAGGTTGTCTCATCAGTGATTTTTTCACCCTTTTTAAAACCCATATTAGAATACACAAGAAAATAATTTTCTAATCATTACTAATGTTTTCTATTGATGTATATTAGATAAAATATATATGTTAAAGATATATATACAATGTTTGAAATTAATACTTGTGACGTTTTTCAATTTGGTACAATCATTGTAGCTTTAATTCACGCTATAGGATATAATATGAGACGGTCAAGGTGTAAACAATTAGATTGTCTTTGTATCAAATGTGAAAGAGATATAATGAATTCAAAAGAACTGAGTATTGATAAAAATGTGTTAGAATCCGCTTAAAGATTATAAGTTCTATATTATAACAATGAGTGAAATTAATACACATTCTCCTAAGTATACGAAGGTTACTTCCAAGAATGGTAAAGTATACTATAAAAAACCCTTAGACATGAATAGAAGGGATAAAGGAAAATACTATCAGGCCAACAAACCATTGTTACAAAAGAATCTAACCTCAGACCGAATTTTAATAAATAAAAATATCGGTGTTTCAACGATGGAAAAGCATGGTATTGATAAAGTAAAAATTGTTGAAATATTCTCCAATAAAATTAAAGAAAATCCTGAAGACTTTGAAAAATACATGGAAATTCAAAACAAATTTTGGGAAAGGTTAGATGTAACAAAATCCACCTAAAGAATTCGTTACTATTCCGTAATAAGAAATATATTGTATAATAATAATGCCACCTAAGAAGTCAAATGACAAAGATGGTAAAGATGATAAAGGCAAAGCTCCATTGACTAAATCAAAGAGAACCAATCTTAAGTTAAAAACCATAGGGTTGGAATTTTAGGGGCATCAAGTTCAAGACAATTGACAAAGGAACAATGGATTAAATTAAATCAAATTGAAAATAAAAAAGTAAATAAGGAATTTACCAAAGAAAATAAAACACAAAAAATACAATCTGAAATTAAAGATTTTGAAACAAAAAAAGAAAAAATACAAGACCTTGATTTGTTTACTCGACAAGAATATGAAGAACAATTTACGGATAAAGATGTTACAAAAGATTTTGTTGATAGAGGTGGAAATTCCGGAGTAAGCATGAAAATCAAATTTAATAGATTTATTAGTAAACCTTTAAAATATTGGATGAATTTAATTAATAAAAAAATAGACCAAGCTTCGGAAGATGTAAAACACTTTCAATTTGGTGTAAATTTCCAAGATGGTTCTTCAGAATTTTTGAGTGCAAAAAATGAAATGGAATTTTATAAAGAATTAGAAAGAATGATTCAGTCTGGAGATGATAGAGGGGCTGTGAATTTTATTACGATTTCACTTTTAAATTTTAAAAAATTAAATGGAAAAGGACAACCATTATCGGTACCAAAATCTGTGGAGGAATTAAAGCAAAAGAAAAGTTGCATCACCGTCAAGGATGAACAATGTTTTGCAAAATCTTGTATAATCATGAATTACAAAGATAAAAAAGACATCGAAGAAATAACTTACAAAGTCTACAATCATATTTGCAACAATGTTAAGAATCGATTGATAAGAGAAGGTATAAATTTGATGAGAGAATTAGGATTTGATTCACAACACGGTATAGGATTTGATGACATTCATGTCTTTGAAGAAAAATTCAATAGAAATATTACAATTCATGGAATGACTGATTTAGGTTGTACAATTATGTACCCACCATCCAAGGAAGGTTTACCCGATAGACCTGAATGGAATTTTGTATATTACCATTTAAATTCAAGTATTGGACACTACGAACCAATAACGAAAATCGAAGCATTTTATGGAATAGCCGACCGACCAAGGTGTTTTAAATGTAAAAGTAAATTGTGTGATTTTTCTAAAAAAGGGGCTAAATCATTTATTGAGTGGGAAAAAGCTATCCATTGTGAAGATTGTAATATAAAATTTCCAAATCAAAAATGTTATGATTTACATAAAAAAAGGGACAGCTTGTCAACATTTCCATAGGTGCAAAGGTGAGTGTAAAAAGGTTTACGACATAAGAAAAGAACAAAAACATATTTGTGGACATGAATTTTGTCCAAATTGTAAATTATATTGTGACATGAGAGAACATCAATGTTACATTACCCCCAAAAAACCAAAAGATATTATTGATGAAGATAAAATAGGATTTTTCGATTTTGAAGCATATAATGAAACAAAGCATGAAGTTAATCTGAGTGTTACACAATATTCAAACGGACAATCATTTGTTCACAACAATATCGAAGATGCTTGCAAATTTTTATTTGCTAATAAACATAAAGGATTCACTTTCATAGCCCATAATGGAAGTAAGTATGATTATGTTCTTATCATCGAATACATAATGACAACAATGGATGAAATTCCTGAAACGGTGCAAAATGGTGGTAAAATAATGTATCTAAAATATCAAAACGTGACATTAATGGACAGCTACCTACATTTAACAAATCCATTAAGTAAATTCTCAAAAATATTCGATTTAAAAGGTGAGAAGAAAGGTTATTTTCCTCACAAGTTTAATACCCCTGAAAATAAAAATTATGTAGGCGAAATTCCCGATATATCATTTTATGGTTATAATCAAATGAAAGAGGATAGCCGAAATGAATTTTTGGAGTGGCATAAACAAATGACAAACGATGAATATATATTTGATATGCAAAAAGAAATATTAGATTATTGTCAAAGTGATGTAAGAATTTTACGATTAGGATGGATGGAATATAGAAAGAAAATTTTAGAAATTACAAATGAGGAAATTGACCCCACAGCCTATTTAACGATTGCTTCTTTAACACAAACAATTCATAGATATTTACATATGCCCGAAAATTCCATAGCTATTTTGAATAGTGTCATTAAAGGAAAACAACAATCAAGAGTAGGTGACATTTGGTTGGAATATGTAAAACATACAAATAAAATTGATAATTTAATCAAAGAATACAAAATTCCTCATTTCCATTTTGGAAACAATGAAAGGCACAAATATGTCGATGGTTATGACCCTGCGACAAATACTATATATGAATTTCTTGGAGATTTTTGGCATGGAAATCCAAAAACAAATGGTAAGAATATGTTTGAAAAAAATTATGCCACAAATAAAACATTTTATCAACTGTACGATGAGACCAAAAAAAGATTAGAAAAAATTCAAAGTCTCGGATATAAAGTTGTTGTAATGTGGGAAAGTAATTTCAAAGAATTACAAAAAAAATGACAAAATGTTATCAATTTCGTAAATAGTTATAACACACCTATCGTGTTCAGAGATGCATTATTCGGAGGAATGTGGTGTGATTTGATTTTTGATTATCTTGAATGGCATGATTGTATGTTTTGTCATAAATTAACAGAGTCCGGAGGATCCCGTCCAAGTCTGGCAATGATGAAGCATCAGGCTCAGCGTCATCGGCTAAGGCAGCCCCACCAAGCCACGAAGCCCTGGAAGAGTGGAGAGACCCACTGGTACCCATCACTGTAGAACAGGGTATCAGGGACTACGTGAGGCGCCACGATGCTGATGCTCAGACAGCCGTGGCCATAGCCAAACAGTACTCCACTCTAGCGATTAGCTATGGGCACGCTCAGAACCACAGAGCTCGGGAGTCACTGATCAGCCCGGTGATGCAGCTGGTAGGACCCAGACGGGATCAGGCTGTTCAGAGCGGCACGGATTGCAGCAGATGCGGTAGACTGTTGTTGTCACCAGCTGGAGGGGTTAAGGTCGCCTCTGGGTTAGTATGGGACGTCATGCTGGGACCCAACAGAACGTGTGAGCAAGTTCCACTCTGTCAGAATTGTACTCAGCCGCCCTGGTCTGGTGCATTGGCCCAACTGCCCAACATCCCAACTCCCAGTGTCACTTTACCACAGTCACAACCCCCTCGACAGTCCCAGCCTCCACCTCCACCAGAGGAACCTGAAGGAAGAACCTCCGAACTGTCCACCGCCCCGAAGACCAGTCGAGCAGGAGCAGACAGAGAGGGATCAACAGCGGGCAGACTATACCAAGCTGAAGGAGTTGGAAGCTGAGGACAGATTGTTGCTCTCTCTACGGAACCTACGGGACCGCATCACCACGTACACATGCCCTACGGATAGCCCCAGCGGGGACAGACCATCTGGACATCTGTTAGCTCCCCTGAAGAAGTTCATGAGAGAACTGCAAGATCACTTCAAGGAGGCACTGGTGAAGAGGGCGTTGACGAAGAAGAAGTCCTGCGACGATGGAGATCAGGAAGGGGCCACCATCACCACCGTGCCAGAAGAACTACGACTGATCATCAGGGACCGGGTGGAGGGGTCAGCGCAAGGAGTTCTAAATCAGAAAGTGTTGGCCAACCAGATGCAGAGTCCGGAAGACTTAGTGGCCACGCTTGCGCGAGCGTGTGTTACTGACGCTCACCTGAGTATCTTACCCAATATGCTGTCGCGAGCTCGTCAAGCCTCTGGCAAGAACGCTGGAAGAAACGCCGCCACCTTCCACCACTCACTCATGGAGTCCTTCGACATGCTGGAAATGCTGCATAACCATGGGGTGACGGGACCAGTAAGTAGAGCGGCACTACCGGGAATATTCCTACAGTAAGTGGACTGACACCAGAACTGCATGCCAGAGTCCACAAGGAATTGGTTGGAAAGGTGGATTTCAACCAGAGCTCTGGGAAGGTTGGATGGGAGGCAGAGCTACTGCGCAGATATGTGGAGCAAGCTACGATGGAGGAGCGCAAGGATCCTGCGCATCTGAAGACTGCCCGCGATCAATCCCCCTTCCCTGTAGCTCCTTTGGCAGAATTCTGGGAGGAAGAAGCATCTCCCAAGGAACAATGCTACGCCATGCCCACGACCACGACTCCAACGGAAGTGGAAGGCCGGCAGCTGCCAGGATCGTCAACCTACTCTGGCTGTCGAAAATGCAAGTCCAAGGAGCATCTGGCTCGCGACTGCCCACATCAACACCAGCCCCAGCAGAAAGCAGCCTGGGTCAAATGTATCTGGGAGGAGGCCTTCGAGACCTTCAAGAACGCGGGAATAGATACTGGATCTGGCGGGATAGTGGAGCAGCAGCTGGCACTGGTAACCCCGGAGCACATGGATTTTGCCGAGGGAGAGTCGACGGGGGCCGGTGCCTCTCCCGGACAACGCGGATAGGCCCCCAGGCCCGCGAGGTAAGTACTCCGCACCTCGCTATGGCCATCAGGAGGGAGGCCGACTCTGGAAGAGAACCAGAGAGAGGCAGGCAAAGTCAGACCTACCGGTGGATCACTCACTTCAGAGAGGATCATCGGATGAGGCACGGACCAGGACCAGCGCAGCGAGCGGTGGAGAAAATGAGGCGGGCATTACGCTGGCTGAAGAGGTCACGGCCAATCACAGTGGTAGCACCAGGGAGAACTGAGCCAAACGCTGCGCCAGCACAGGCATCCCAACCAACAGAGGTTCAGATCAGATTTCCTCTGTTCGGCAAAGGGAGTCAAGGAGCCCCTAGCACAAAAGGGGTGTACCAGCGCGCGTTGCAGCCCCCAGGAGTCAGAAGAGTGCGCTTTAGAGAGGAAGCAGCCCCGCGCCAGCTGGTCGGGAGAGCTCTGCGCCGACAACTGGATCGCGCTAAGCAGCCAGTGCTATCACACGCCCAGCAACGGTTACGCGACGGACACCTGTCAGCAGCCTGGAAAGCAGCACAGACAGTAACGCGCAGAAGGAAAGAAGTGGAAGTGCACGGGCACAGAGTCAGAAGTGCATTGGCGCAGATTCGGGAGCGTGTTGACCAGCTGAGGAAGATCACCCGGGCGCATCAGGAAGCAGAGGCAGCTCGACCTGCGCCATGGCCTGGTGATTCAGAACCAGAAGATCAGGTCACCAGGCAGGCTCGCTGGCAAGCCAAGATAGCAGAGGCCGGCACGTACCATCTGCCGGAGGACAATTCAGATGAGGAGCTGAATCCGCCTGAGAAGGAGCCAGGACTGCACAAACTGGCCAGCATCAGACCAGAGATAGGGGTGGACGCAGGGTCTGGACGCTGGGGAGAATGGTTGGATGCAGATGTACTAGCTGCTATGGACGCGAAGGGACCCACTCTGCTGATTTTCTGGGCTTGGGTAGGCAGAGTACGAGTAAAGGTCTTGGTGGACTCTGGAGCTTCTTCTAGCTTCACTTCTGTGGAGGCCGCCAAGAAGTTTAAACTCCAGCCCAAGAAACACGAGACGCCGATGAAGGTGCAGGTGGCAGATGGCACCGTGTACGACGCCAACTCTTGCGTCCGTCCGAAGCTCACAGCCGAGACACGTAAGGGCAGTTATGCCAAACAGGTTACACTGCGTGTCATGCCATTAGCACTCGGAGTGGACATAGTGCTGGGCGGAGACTGGCTACGAGCACAGAAGAAGGTCACATTTGACTACGCCCAGTATGGTAGCGTGAAGTTCGGACATGGGTCGCAGAAAGTAGTCATCGCGGGTTGCAACCCTGGGTCGTCATCTACAGGGTCTGGGCAGGCCATGGGACTGGTAGAGGCACAGCTTATCAGTACTAAGCAAGCCAGGAAGGACCTGCGAGCTTTGAAGAATAGCGGCGAGGAGGCGTACCTGATGTATCTGGCTCCAGATGGCACATTTAAAATGGAGGCCACCGACGACCCCAACTCTCCCTTAGAGGCCTCTGCAGCCTTATCAGAGTCATCTTCATCATCATCATCGGAGGCAGAGGGTGACACCGCTAGGCAAAGGGGGGGGGAAGTTACCTCTGACGAGGAAGACTGCAACAGCGACAGTACAGTAGCAAGCGTAGCCACCCTAATCTCCGACAGCAGTTCGTCTGAATTTGAACAAGATGCAACAGAGCAGGAGGACTGGGCACAGGAGCAGGTGTGTGCTCTGCGACCGGTGACGTGCCCCACATCAGCGCAACCCGCTGTGCGAGACTGGGGACCTTACCCTACAAGGGCCAGATGGGAGGCGTTCCAGATGCTTCCACGAGAGCGCAGGGAGCAGGCTGCACAGCACCACGCGGAGGAATTGGAACCTGAGTGGGTCTCATCATTCTCGAACTTTTAGGTTCGAAAGTTTCGAAAGTTCGAAAGTCGTCATGCGTCGGGGGTGTCATAGGCCAGGTCTCATCATTCTCGAACTTTTGGGTTCGAAAGTTTCGAAAGTTCGAAAGTCGTCATACGTGGGGTGTCATAGGGCAGGTCTCTCATCATTCTCGAACTTTTGGGTTCGAAAGTTTCGAAAGTTCGAAAGTCGTCATGCGTCGGGTGTGTCATAGGGCGGGTCTCTCATCATTCTCGAACTTTTGGGCTCGAAAGTTTCGAAAGTTCGAAAGTCGTCATTCGGTGGGGGTGTCATAGGGCAGGTCTAGGTGTTTTCCCTCTTGGTATTAGTGTAACTATCAGCATGGTGAGTATTGGGGTTAGGGCGAGTGCGGCGTTCTGCAGAGGCCCGGTAATGTCATGTCGTGCTCCTCGTGTGCAGTGTAGTTCTGTTAACATCTGTGTTGGGTTTATGGTTACAGCGTTACACTGCCCTAGACCGTCCGCTGTATCGCCTCTAATATTCTTTTCAGGGTGGGTTTCGTTTTTGGTAGCTTGTCCCATCATTACGTAAAAGTTTCTCAGTATTTCGGTGCGTTTTTCAGTTTTTCCAATTTTAACGTAAAGTGTTTTGGGAATTCGCTTGTGGTCGAAAGTCGGCAATTTGCCCCCATTCCATGTTCGGTCGACGTGTGGGATGCACACCACCGCATCCCACCACTCACTACGCCGCCCACTGCACGCACAACAGAGGGGAATGGGTCACCCCCCCCAGCTGGGGGGTTGCACGTCATAGAGATATACGGCACCCCCCATATCGGTGTTCCTGACCCCATGAGCACTTCAGGGCAACCCCATTGGGTTCACGCAACTCATATTTAACCTCAATTGCACACCTTCCTGGATTGCACCATATCTCTATGACGTGCCACATTTCCAGAATTTTCCTCTACCTCCCCACCCCTAGCCGCGACTCACGCGTGCAGTCAAGGCAGTGGGCGACTAACCCATCTGCACCCCCCCAGTGGCCCCCCCTGCACGCACCCACCTCCACATAGAGTAGGGGCATATCGTACCTCAAGCCATCACCATTTCACTCCCACTTGCTCCCACCAAGCCACCTCTGTAAGGCCCTGCTGCCCCCTGTCAGCCCCACTCGCCCGTACGACAGCTTATTAATCACCGCGATCTGTGATAATATTTTTAGCATTTCTCCAAGCCCCCAGCCAGCCACCGTGGACATGTAAAATCCCTTATTCCATGTTCGGTCGACGTGTGGGATGCACACCACCGCATCCCACCACTCACTACGCCGCCCACTGCACGCACAACAGAGGGGAATGGGTCACCCCCCCCAGCTGGGGGGTTGCACGTCATAGAGATATACGGCACCCCCCATATCGGTGTTCCTGACCCCATGAGCACTTCAGGGCAACCCCATTGGGTTCACGCAACTCATATTTAACCTCAATTGCACACCTTCCTGGATTGCACCATATCTCTATGACGTGCCACATTTCCAGAATTTTCCTCTACCTCCCCACCCCTAGCCGCGACTCACGCGTGCAGTCAAGGAAGCAAGCCATCTTAAAAGAATATAAGGAAAACAAACTCTTCTCCACAAGACTCGAAGCACCCAAGCAACTACCGCCATGGCTGAAATCGATCTTAAAGAACAGCCCCAAACTACCCCAGCATGTCATTGAGCAGCTAGCAGGACCTATACTTATGAAGGAGCTGGAGGCAGTCTATGGATCATGTGGAGTAACGACATTAAGAAACCAGGGGACCACTGGGACCATGCATGGAACAGAAGGCTAAAACCAGAATACATACAGGAACGGAAAACAGGAGAACTAGAAAAGTACACCAAAAGTACGGCGAGTATGGTAGAAATAAGCAACTGGCCGGCACAAATAAAGGCACTGCATGAGGCTGGAAACAGCCTGAAGGACATACTGCAACTACTGTCCATGTACCCGCTGGCCAACCAAACGAAACACTTCGAACAGGCAGAAGTGGAGTGGACGGAACAGGAAAAGGAAGTCCTGGGCATAGAAACTGAGGACCAGGAAAAGGAGGAAGATGACATGATGATTACAAGAAGCCCACGGGGAAGAACAAAGAGAAAGTCAAAGCAACAAGACAAAGGTCAATGGGCAAGACAAGAAGACCCAATGGAAACGCCAGGACAAGAGGGAACCTACACGCCCACCAGGATACTGGCGAGCAGACAGTACCTGCAAAACTACACTGACGTGACCTCGAAAGTAACACAGTACGAAACACAGTGGACCAATGGCGAAGGAAACGAACAGACCACGTGGAGCACAGAAGAAACAGTAAGAACGCACCTACTCATGCACCACTCCTCCTCGGACCAAGGATGGGAGAACCTTGTGGAAGAATGGGAAAGTGACAAACGAGACAAAAGGGCCAAACGTGAGCCCGTTGACGAAATCAAGGTATGGCTTACGCGAGGTCGACTTTACACAAAACTTCGGAAAATATTTTTATTCGATAAACATGTCGCTTAAACCAATCTAAACATATTGCGCGCTCTGGGTATACAATTGACCGAGGCATTGAAAAGTTATGGCCGATACCGCTCGGTTACCTCCCATACTTAACCATACTTAAGAGCACACTTCAATCGCATTTATCTCACGATCTAGAAAATCGGAAGTTTTGTGTAAAGTCGACCTCGCGTAAGCCATACCTTGAAATACTGGCGGGACAACCAAGTGGCGAACAGAGGTACTGGAAGCAGGTAACCCACTTGGAAGTATGCACAAGGGAAACGAACCCGGACCAGGACATTCGGCACATTACAGGCACGAAGGACAGACAACTACGCACGGAAGGTGACACCACTTACTGCTACGAGCCGGAGGGAGGCCTGATAGGCACACTGAGCACGGTGAAAGTTCGAGAATTGTACGATAGATATGCTGAAGCGGCGGGGGACAGCGCGGCACGGCGGCCGACAGAAAAACAACTGGCCAAAAGGCTGGAACTAAGTTTGGAACACAAAATACATGTCAATACTTTTGAAGAGGAAATAGCACAGCTGCTTATAAGATACTCTAGTAAAGCGGAGATGAAACACAGAAAAAGGAACCTCCAAAACCACTGGACCTTTCCCCCGGAAATGATGGAGGCGGTACACACAGCCATGGGAGTCCAGACAGAAGTATTCGCCTCGCCACTCAATGTACACAAAAACACTAAAACGTACTACTCACAATACCCACGGGACTCGGTATTCGGGGCTGTGGGCTCGGCATGGGAAGAGCAATGGGAAAAGCTGGGGTCATACCAATTCAACCCGGAATATACGGCAGGGGACCTCTACAAGGCACTAAAAAAGGCAATTAACTCCACGAAAACGGCTGAACCCGTCCTGGGGGTAGGGATATACCCCACATATGCCAAGAGCCCGTATAGGAAATTGCTAAACAAGCACATGGGATACAGGGTACATGAACTGCTCGAAATAAAGGAAGGGCAGTTCACCTTCCTACCACCTGACCACTGGATGCAAGGGAACCTACAAAAACCCAAACAATGTAACTGGAACATGAGGATACTGGTAGTAGCGAACGCGGCAGGGTGGAGAAAATTCTGCCCGGATGCGCTCAAAACCCGCAACATATTCAGTAAGGCCCTTCTTGAGTGCCCGCAAAGCAAAATTAGGACAATAGGCAGGGCATGCTACATGCATAGGCCCCTTACGCTCAAGGACACGGACAGGCAGCCTAGGTCAATTACAGAATGGGAGAAGGACTGCGTCATAGACCCGGCGCCATGGACGAACCATGAACTACCAGTCATGCAAGCACTACCAGGCGGGCACCTGGATAGCCACACAGAGGAGATAATTGACCGCTGGATGGAAGACAGGAGAAGAGAAGGGGAACATAGAGGAGGGGACAGGGGGCCGAGGCCCACAATTAAGGACGTACTAAGAGTCAACACGACGTGGAGCAGGGAGGAAATAAACAGGGACGCACTCAGAAGATGGGCACTACAGTTCACGGACCCATACACGACAGAGGAAGACGTAAACGGGGACCAGTGGTTGCGGTGGGAAAAGGGTGAAAGAGAGGAAGCCGAACCACCACCCGAGAGTCAGTGGGACAACAACGGGAAAGGATACTCAGAGCCTGACAGGCGACAAAACAGAAACAATATGGTCTACACGGATGGAAGCCAGAGGAAAGTCAAAAAGGAAAACGGGGAAATGGAGGAAGTAACGGCGGCAGGAGTCTGGGACCCAAGAGGGAGACGAGCAACGAAGCACATGCAAAGATGGACAGGACGCTGCCAAACTGTCAATAGGGCGGAGCCCACAGCCATATATATGGCACTAACACTGGACTCAAACTCAGGAGAAGGAAAAGTTAGCATAATATGCACGGATAGCCTAACCTCACTCTACCAAATACAAAACATGAGGAAAAGGCCGCACACGCTGGAGAGGCATGTACACCGGGACATACTGTGGAAAATAATGAAGCAAATACAAATGCTAAATAGGGAAGGAACAAAGGTGGCCCTATACAAGGTTAAAGCGCATGTGGGGATACATGGGAACGAAATGGCGGATGAGGTGGCAAAAAAGGCCTGTGAAGAGGGGGAATACGGCCTAAACCACGACAACACAGATACAGTAACGCTGCTTGCAATCTGTGAGGCCACGGGTAGACAACTGGAAGGACACCAAGCAATACTCAATCATGTGACGAAAAAGGTAAGGGAGGCAAAAATAACGGGAGAAACCAACATAATACAAAGACTAAAAAGGAAGCTAGAAACCGGGCCCGAGGAATGGGAGACCAAAAGTTAACGCATTGAGAGAATGGAGGCAGAATACGCACAAAGAAACCGGGAACCTACTGAAACAGTAGTAGAAGAAGTCTGGGCAGACACCTGGACCGAAGAACTAGAATGGCAACAGGTGCAGGAAGAGGAATTGGAGCTCCAGCGGATGGAACGAGAAGAGGAAGAGACACTGATACAAGTGCAGCACGGTAGGATATGCCTCTCCAGGGGGGGCTTGCCGCCCGCTGCGAATCCGGATAGATCACTGATCCAGATGGGCGATACGACATCTTCGTCGTGTTTGCCGTCGAAAATCGCTCTAGTGACATGTCCCTTACCCCATTTGCCTCGGAGAGCATCCATTGATAACGAGTCCCACAAGACAGACTTAGGGTTATAACTCGGAGTATCTTGAGCGAGATTTGAACTTTCGATTTAGGGGGCGGGTGGACTTGGCGGGATCGTATATGATAGTGCTAAAAGGCGGGATTTTGTTTGGAGGTCAGATGTCGAGGTGCCTAGGCTTCAGGAGGGGTATGAAGTGAGGGGGCAGGCTCCCCTATAATATGCATACCCCCCTTGCTTCATTAAACCTCATTATCTTTGCGTTATTGGCCATGGCTGATTGGGTTGTTGGGCAAGGGGGGGCTACACCTAGGTGGACAAGATTGGCCATAGCATCTTCCACACCTCATGAAACCTCACGCTTAATAGCTCTATCGAAAGGTAACACCTCCCCCTATAAGATACATACCCCCCTTGCTTCATTAAACCTCATTATCTTTGCGTTATTGGCCATGGCTGATTGGGTTGTTGGGCAGGGGGGGGCTACACCTAGGTGGACAAGATTGGCCATAGCATCTTCCACACCTCATGAAACCTCACGCTTAATAGCTCTATCGAAAGGTAACACCTCCCCCTATAAGATACATACCCCCCTTGCTTCATTAAACCTCATTATCTTTGCGTTATTGGCCATGGCTGATTGGGTTGTTGGGCAAGGGGGGGCTACACCTAGGTGGACAAGATTGGCCATAGCATCTTCCACACCTCATGAAACCTCACGCTTAATAGCTCTATCGAAAGGTAACACCTCCCCCTATAAGATACATACCCCCCTTGCTTCATTAAACCTCATTATCTTTGCGTTATTGGCCATGGCTGATTGGGTTGTTGGGCAGGGGGGGGCTACACCTAGGTGGACAAGATTGGCCATAGCATCTTCCACACCTCATGAAACCTCACGCTTAATAGCTCTATCGAAAGGTAACACCTCCCCCTATAAGATACATACCCCCCTTGCTTCATTAAACCTCATTATCTTTGCGTTATTGGCCATGGCTGATTGGGTTGTTGGGCAGGGGGGGGCTACACCTAGGTGGACAAGATTAGCCATAGCATCTTGCACACCGCCTCAAACTAAGGGCTTGAAGGCTCTTTCGAAAGGTAACACCTCCCCCTATAAGATACATACCCCCCTTGCTTCATTAAACCTCATTAACTTTGTGTTATTGGCCATGGCTGATTGGGTTCTTTGGTTGGGGGGTCCTATGATGAAGAAGACAAGATTAGGCGTATCAACTTGCACACCAAGTCACAACGAGCTATGGAAGAGTCTATTTGAAGGTAAGCCTCTTATTGTTACTTTACATATCTCCAAGTAACAAGTAAACGATAAGATAAACCCTTTGTGCAAAATAGAAAGGCCCCTAGGGTTTACAAGGTGGGTATAGTGAGAGGGCTGATGCCCCAAAGTTACAGGATAGGGTATAGTGAGAGGGGTGATGAGAAATTGAAGGAAGAGTCAGCACAGTCCTGTAGTGCAGGCTGTGGGGAGCATGTGGGTATAAGGATGGGTGAAGGGGGCCTTTTGAGGCCCCGGGAGGGTCATTTTAGGTGGAGAGGGTGGGCTAGGGACAGATTCAGTCATGCGTGTCATCAGTGTCATACAGGATAGGGTATAGTGAGAGGGCTGATGAGAAATTGAAGGAGGGGTCAGCACAGTCCTATAGTGCAGGGTGTGGGGAGCATGTGGGTATAAGGATGGGTGAAGGGGGCCTTGTGAGGCCCCGGGAGGGTCATTTTAGGTGGAGAGGGTGGGCTAGGGACAGTTTCAGTCATGCGTGTCATCAGTGTCATACAGGATAGGGTATAGTGAGCGGGCTGATGAGAAATTGAAGGAGGGGTCAGCACAGTCCTGTAGTGCAGGCTGTGGGGAGCATGTGGGCGGTATTAAGTGGTCTACATGGGCCAGGCCACTTGGCTAGATTTATTACTGATGAGGCTCATTGTATCAGTCAATGGGGGCATGAATTTCGCCCGGAGTATGGCCGCCTGGGAGAGCTTCGAGATACATATAGAGGTGTTCCCTTCAGTGCGTTCACCGGCACGGCCTCAAAAAAGACGACAAAAGATACCATTAAAACGTTGAAATTAGACCAGGCTGACAAGTTCATGGGCTCTAGTAGGAGAACGAACTTGAATATTTCAATCGTTGAAAAGAAAGAAGGGATGGTCATCGTAAACGAGGGCGAGGCGGTGGTATCGGAATCGTGGACACAAGTTCGTAGTTTCATCATCGAACAAAGTGAAAGAGATGGGACGGGAACATCGGGTATAGTGTACTGTAGCACAAAGGAGCAATGTGAGAAATTATCAACTTGGCTCACGACACAACAAATTCTAGCTGGACATTTTCATGGAGATCTGCAAGATTTCGAGCGGTCCGAAGTGTACACGAGGTGGATGCAAGGGGCGACCAAGGTAGTGGTGGCGACAACGGCTTTCGGGATGGGAATTGATAAAGCATATGTGCGGCAGGGCTCTATATCGGTTTGATTTTTCGGTATCGATACAATCCGATATCCGGAAAACGGTATCGATAATCGGCATAATCGATAAATAATCGATTATTTGGGCATTTATATGAAATTTGTTATAAATTAAATATGCAACACCGAAACCGGCACAATCGATAGTTTGATATGGCAACCCGATAATCGGCGATAAATACGATATATCGACAGTATCGGTTATCGGAAATATCGATATAGAACCTTGATGTGCGGTGGATTGTGCATCACTCTATGGCGCATTCACTTGATGGGTACGTTCAAGAGATCGGACGAGCGGGTAGAGATGGAAATGATAGCACATGTTTGTTGCTATACTCGGCACAAGATTTTAATAAGCTTACTTCGTCCCTTACTAACGCACAAATGCAAGATGTGGGTCATGAACGCTTGAAAATCATGAAGGAATATTGTGATGAGAAAAAGATATGCCGCCACAAGAAGATAGCGATGTATTTTCGAGATGCGAACGTCGGAAAGGCGAATTGCAGTAGCAAGTGCGACATTTGCAGGGCAAGGGAACGTACGACTTCAAAGAAAAGGAGAAAGACAGAGCCGGTAGTACCGATCACGGCGCGTAGCCGAAGTAAGAAGGCTAGAAAAAGTATGTAACTCGTTGAAGTGAACATCATCAATATATGTTTGTCTATATAATTGTATATATCGACATGTTGGGTGAAATGGATATACGTGGCAACATATTAGCGTAGCATAGTTGATTCCGAAAGTGGGAGTGTTTGACTCGACTAGGGAGGCGAGATATTTCATATGCCTAGAGATGAAATTTAAGGTAACCATGTGCATACGGGAGATGGGGGTGAAAATCCAGTTTGGAATGATGGTTAGATGATCGAAAATAGAGGATCCATTGAAAAGTTATGCACTTTGTAAGATTTACAGTTTTGCTGTCTGCCAGTGTTTACTGTAAAAATCCTATTACCTGCGAGGAAGACAGATACGCTGTCCGGCTAAGCTCGCTAGGAAACAAACTGATAATCATCATAAACAGTGTCTGGCCGGAGCTTTATGCTCTCGGAAACCCAGACAGTAACAATGACTGTACTACTGTACTGTACTACTGTACAGTACAGTGCTAGGATGTCACGGACACGAAACGGAAGCAGGGTCAGGCTAGGGGCTAGTCAGCGCCCATAATAACTAAGCCTAAACCCGAAGTCCAGCACACCACCCGTGGGTGTGACTACCTAGCAAAGCAGGTACAGTACATACAGCCACGAGATACAAACAAACACCTAACATTCACTTCGGTGGAAACCGATCACTTCTAGCTGGGTGCCGGGGTCTTGACCCGGTCATCCCACTACTGGGCTAAAGCTAATCAAGCTACCAGGGTAAATGCCAAGAAACTCAGCCACTTTGAGGCTGGTCAGCGGAGCCGAGTTCAGCGGTTGGGATGTAAATACAGAAGAATCCCGAAGTGAATTGCAAGCCGTCTTGTCGAAATTGAGCACCACCAGGCCCAAGTGGGCAAGGCGGTTCCACAGCAGAGAGTAAATCAACTGAAGAATTCTGATAAGTAGACTCCCATGGCAGTTTGAGCATTGAAGAAAGAGATAAGAAAACTCGATCGTCGGGCGGCCAATCACGGATGTCCAGAAAGCCAAGTGGCGGATCCGAAGCAAAGAGATCTCCAGCAGACCGATGGACGGTGACTCCGGGCTCAACCAGGCCCCTGTCACCACCGCCCACGGCAACCAGAGATGCCGTAGCACTGGCCAACAGAGAACAGCAGAGAACCGAAGACATCAACGCACACCGGAGAAAACTCGGCGGAGCCCGCGGACGGTACACCGGAGCTGCCAGTGGCGATGCCCCCCTGTCAGAGTCATGCTCAAGAGTGCCGAAGGAGTCAAAAGCCACTGTTGCCCGCCGTCAGAGTCATCGTCAGAGCCTTGGTCGTTGTCAGAGCCTTCAGAGCCAATGTCAGAAGTCTCAATCGTCATGCCAGCAAACAGCGGAGCCGGTGCAGTGTCGCCAAGCCGGAGCGATGGGACAGAACCAGGCAAGCCGAGAGAGCCAGGCACAGCCACTGGTGGGTCATGAGCCGTAGGCACACCACCAGCCACGAGTGCAGAGGGATCCCGAACCGCAGGCGGTGGCGGAATCGAACCCTGTGCATCCGAGTGGAATGTGGCTAGAGGAAAGTGAGCCTCGCCGTCATCGTCAGCTGCCGCATCCTGAGCGGAAGCCGCCGCATCCTGAAAGTGCTTCAGAGATGTGGGCTCAGCCGGCACAAAGGAATGCGCCGACAACTCGACCACCTCCGGGCGACCCTCCATCGCGCAGAGCGACTCGAAGGCGTGCTCATCCCCCGCGTCATAAAAACGCTGGAAACGAACAGCCAGACAGTCAGCCTCGTAGTCTTCAACTGCACCACAATAGTGGGCAGAGTGAAGACCGCCGTTGGGGCATTCAGCATGCCAGTGCTTCAAACCACTTCGTGCACACACCGCATTCTGGCAGCGGGGCACGAAGGCACCACTCTTCTTGTCAAACGAGACAAGAGGAGCGGTGCCAAGTGGTTTAACACCAGCACGATGAAGCTTGGCAGCAGAGCGGGTAAGGTGCTTGCCCGCAGGCGGTGCCCCTTCCCGTTTCTGCCGCTTTAGGTCACGAATGTCCTGCTGCATGCGCTCCAGCTGCTTCTGCAGACTGGACAACGCCGCAGCTAGGTCAGACGCGCCATCGCCGAATGACAGAGCCGAAACAGGCGTGTCAGAGACCTGCAGGCCGTGGCGGAACTGCTCCCGCACACGAGCCTGAATAGTCAAGAGAGACACGCCTTGCCGCTGGTCAGCCCGAGCCAAGGAATTAGCCAAGTCACGGTACAACGCCGAATTGCCGAGAGCCTTGAGAAACTGCCGCTTCACCGCGTCTTCTGGCAAGTTGTGGGAACGCTGAACGTCCCGCAACAGGCCATTGAACTCGCGGATGCCACGGTCAGGATCTTTGCCGCTGGGGATGCGGACCGCCAGCAGCAACTCAAAAGAGTCAAAGGGTTCCGAACGCTCCTGGAGCATGCGCACCACCTCAAGGGCAGCGCGCTTGCCATCTCCAGGAACGTCGGACCCAGAGGCCTCAAGCCAGTCACGGGCAGGCGAGCCAGGGCGAGCCAGAAATGTCAGAGCCGAGAGCAGCAGTTCATTTGCCTCATGCCTAGCCTCCACAGTCATGTTGGCCAAGTCAAACAGGGGAGCAAACGCCGTCGACTGAAGCACAAACTGCGCGCGGAGCTCATGCATTAATTGTGAAAAAATGTCCACAGCGTCTGTCTCGGTTCCCGCAAAGCGCTCCGATTTGTCCCCAAGAATTTTGGTGGCAACAATTTTGGCAACCCTTCTGTCGAAACTGTCTCGAGCCAGCTGCTGACATTTCTCAAGAACCTCTCGTGCAGCCGCGGTGGTCGGAGCCGGCAGCTGCGGTGTCTGTGGCGTCGCTGAGTGCTGTGCACCCACATCGTCAAAAATCGTCTCCAATCTACGGACGCGAGACCGCGTCATTCTATTTGCTGTAGCAACCATGATAGAGAGACAGGGGAGAAGGTTGAGCTGAACAGGGGAATGGTGAGAGAACGCTCACAGCGGCCAGATGCATGTAGAAGTCTCAGTGGAATGGATCGCGATTCACAGGTCGTAAGCGGAAGATGCAAGAGCGGCCAAAACAAGTAACGTGTGGAACGACCTCGCCGGAGCCAGCGGCGCACGAAACAAATCAACCCTCGCTGCGACGATGCTGCCGTAAAATAAAAACAATCCGTCACCAACTGATCTCCTGCGCAGCGAAGGCGAGCACAATGTGTGCCGCCATCACTGCCAAGTCAAAAGGCCATACCGTAAGAGCAATTCACCACCGCCCAAGTGGGCGCTCAACCCCTCCTACGTCCTACTTAGCCGAACATGGCAACAGCAAGGCGCTGTGCCATCATCAGAATCACCGGAAAGCCGGTGCGGCCTATAACCTGCGAGGAAGACAGATACGCTGTCCGGCTAAGCTCGCTAGGAAACAAACTGATAATCATCATAAACAGTGTCTGGCCGGAGCTTTATGCTCTCGGAAACCCAGACAGTAACAATGACTGTACTACTGTACTGTACTACTGTACAGTACAGTGCTAGGATGTCACGGACACGAAACGGAAGCAGGGTCAGGCTAGGGGCTAGTCAGAGCCCATAATAACTAAGCCTAAACCCGAAGTCCAGCATTACCAGTGTTTGTGAAGAGCCTAATGACTTTTTGACCCCGCTCCAAGCAGAACTTCTGCTTGTCTAAACATATTCTCGGCCCTGTAAAGTTTTTAAAGCATTCGGAGAACCTTTTTTTTGGCCTCAAAAGCCTCCGGTGTAATACAGAAAAATAAAAAATCCTTAAAAAAGTGAAAAAAAAAAATCGCGTCCGGAGGCTCGTGGTCTCAGCCAGAGTAACTTTTACCTTACGAAAGTATCCCTCGCCTGTGACTCTCCGTTCTCTCAACGAACCGGAAGGCAGAGAAGATGGAACACCCACCAAGAACTAGGATAGCGCAATGCAGGCTGCATGACGATATTGTGACACACCTAGTCCTGTAAAGTATTTTCAAAGCAAATGAGTTTTCGACGACCATCTTCCAGGTCGGGAGTATTAAATGTTTTCCTTTTGTTAGCCATGTTGACACTTGTAAGCTTCCTTACCACTTACTTCACAGTGTTTCAACTCGGACTTCTTAGTACACGTCATCGAGCTGAGGCAGTCAGTACGAGAACGAAAGCCACACAACCCACAGTAACGAGGTCTCTTCAAGTTCGAAACGTAGCGACAGAACAGTCCCCCACCTTTGGCTGGCGCTCAAAACAAACTGGTGGACTTCAAGTCAAATATGATCCGTTGTTCTTTGAAGGTTCACGACTTCTAGTCAAGGGTGAAACAACTGCCGCGTCTGATTCCGGCTCGCTCCTGGCGAATACGAGCTCTCCCGCCCGTAAGCACAAAAAGCGTCCTTGTAAGATAGCTGAGGATATGTACGAGATGTCCATGTGGCGAAGCCAGTTTTTACAAGATCGGTTTGTTGCATGCGACGTTTATAAGGAGGCACGCTCCAAGTTTTTTGTTGAGTTAGGTGCTAACGACGGACAGACCGGTAGTAACACTGCAGCTCTTGAGCGCATCTTTGGCTGGAGAGGGTTGTGTATTGAACCCGATTATGAGAATTTCGCCATTTTGAATCAGTCGCGACCGTTGTGCACGAATATCAACAGCGTAGTAAGTGGCAATGACGAACAAATGCTGCAAAAGGGGCAAGGTTCTGGGCAATCGGCCACCTGGGCCATCTCGGGGACAGCCAACGCTACAAACACAGCTTCAAAGAGTAAGTCTCTGCGAACGATATTCATGAAGCAGCGTGCACCTCAATGGATAGATTTCATCTCACTCGATGTGGAGGGTTTTGAGCTGTATATCTTGAAGTCTTTCCCATTCGATGAATACAAAGTGGGCGTCTTCATCGTGGAACACAATTTCCACGAAATCCAGAAATCTGAAATCCGCAAACTTATGAAGCTCAACGGGTATACGTTGTTCCGTGCGGGAACTTTTGAGAGCTGCCCAAACGACGCAGAGACGGTAGTACAGCTTTCGTGCTTTCCGCACTGCCCTTGTGTCGACGACTGGTTCTTGCACAATATTACTATGCTGCAACTCGGAAACAATTTGAGGAACTTGTGACAATGCCACGAGTAGCCAAGCGGCGGAAAACAACCCGTTGCCTCTAGCAAACTAGCTTGAGGAACTCCCTGGCGTTTCTGACCGTGACATATGTTGGAGTAGCAACCTGTGCTCCCTCTACCCAAACAAGGGAGGTAGCTGCCGAATCGTTAAAAAAAACCCTCCCGCAACTCAACGACGGCAAGGTAAACACAAGCTGAGGTCACATGCTATGCAGTAAACTTACATTCCATGCATAAGATATCCACAGCGGAGGTTGGATATCCCCTCACATGTACGCGGAACGGACTGCGCATGAGGTACCGAAAATTATCGTTATCGGTATGATACCGGGACATGTATTACATACGTACATAGTACACATGGAATGGTATGTATCGTTTTCTGGTCTTAGGGGAATATACTGTTGGATATATAATGTTGCCAATCTATATCTACAAAAGGATAAACCCTTTTTCAGGGTTTCGTGAGTTTCGTGATCAGAACGTGTCGTGAACTCTATACGAGATAAATAAATAAGATTGACCCGTTGTATAGTTGGGTCCTAGCTACTGTCACCCAGACTACGAATATGACAGTGACAGATTCGTAGTGGTCACAATGTCATTTCCAGCACACCACCTATTGTGGTGACCAGTAATAGGTGGACCTGAAACAAATTAACAACAATCCTACTCAGCTTCGGACGAAACAGTGAGCTAAGGGAAGCCTGTCCTTACTGGCAGGGCAATCCCAAGTAGTCAGGCGGTCTCACTCCTGCGAAATTCTGATAGCTCCCCAAACATTTAAATCTAGCCCATCTTGGGGCCCTTCTGCACATCTAACATGTCGCACAAGCGGCTGTCCACTGGGGAGCATGCCGCAGACCACAAGCGGTTGTCCACTGGGGAGCATTCCACCAACAGCTAAAGTCCCCACAGATGACGGTGAGATCACACAGCTTCGCCACATTCTCCTTCATGAGTGCCACTCAGCCACTATTTCTGGTCATGTAGGCAAAAATCGCATGCTTCATTTTCTGCGTAGCCGGTATTATTGGCCAGGAATGACAACGGCAGCCATCAAGTACATTCGGGAGTGCCCCGTTTGTCAGCGCCAGAAAACGAGGCGACACAAGCCTTATGGTCAGGCACATATACGATATTCCGTGCCTAAGACAAAATGGCTAGATGTATCTCTTGATTGGATCACTGACCTGCCTATCACCACTAATGGGCACGACAGTATATTTGTGGTAATGTGCCAATTCTCTCATCGTTGTCATCTCATTCCCTTCAGCATGACCTGGACAGCTCAGCATACTGCTTCTATCTATATGCAGCATATCTTCAAGCTCCATGGTCTTCCGAGGAACATCATCTCAGATCGAGACCCCAGATTCACCTCTACATTCTGGCAGACACTGTGGAAATCTACTAGTACGAGACTGTCCATGACGTCATCACACCATCCACAGTCGAATGCTGCCAATGAGAGGAGCCATGCCTTCATCGAGGATATCCTCAGGTACTTTTCAAATTGTTGATTCATGATTCGATTTCACCATCCTCTGGTTTATAAACTGATTAGATGGTATTTTTTTCTTCCTCAGGTGTTGTTGCAATGATACTTCAGCCAATTCGTGGGAGGACACGTTGCCTTTGGTGGAGTTTGCAATTAACAATACCGTTTCTGCATCAACTGGTTATTCACCATTTTATCTCGACTCGATGGCGCAACCACTTTCGCCTCATGACCTGGTAATCACTATTACTGGAATATCCTAGTTCACTAGATATCGGAAACTCCCGAACTGTGTGGATAAACTCCTAAGATAAATAAACCCTAAGCTAGATATACCCGGAACGGTCTCGGACGGTTTCGGAGTCTAGCCTACCTGTGACACAACGTGTGTCACAGCACGAACCTATAGATCAGTCAGCAGTCCAGTGTTGGTCCTAGGAGTCTGTCATAGGGGCCTGACCGGGACTCCCAGTCAGGGCTGCCTATACAGATTTCAGCACACCACCCCAGCACTGTGGGTGGTGACTGTCTAGGAGAGTCAGATAATGTAAGATAAGTTAGGGCAGGAGCCAGGTTGACAGACCTAACTGCTAATCCAACTGTGCAATTCTGAAACACAAATTGGAAACCCTCTAGCTAGCACAGGTGCAGAAACCTACGGGCATTGTGCACCCGCTAAACAATTGAAAGGCACCGAGCTAGCAAGCCAGAATGTAACTTGTAGATGTCAAAAACAAAAGCATAAACCAGAAAAGTTGTTGAAGTCACCGGAGTTCCGCACACCACCATGTTGGTGTGCATCCAGAGTGAACAAGAAGTCAATCGACAGCACCAAAGTAGCCAGCGGTGGCCTCACGGAAGTCCATGCCGTAGTAAGATGTGAAAAAGCCAGCACCGTAGTAGTGCTCCACATTAAGAGGACCGGACTCATGCAGAGCCATCCCGTAGTAGTGAGCCATGTCAAAGCCCAAATCTGCCTGAGCAAGGTCCTGAAAGAGGTCAGGGGGCTCAGGCGGCTCAAACGGTGGCACATCGTCAGTCACAAAGAAACCCTGAGCCGGGATCACGGATTCAACAAATTCATTCGTGGAGAAAATTGACGGAGTCTCCCAATCGAGATCACCACCAGGCGAAGGCAATCCCGCAGCCGACTGAGCATCGGGCACAGCTGCCACCCCCATGATCGAGATGCAAAGAACGAGGGAAAGGAGGAAAGGAATTCCCCACGGCCCAACCGTGGCAGGAAAGCCCCAGGGCGGCTTCCCACAACCGTAGGACCTCTGCTCGTCCACGGGCGGCCCGGAAACATGATTGGCCGACGGAGGCGAACCCCGCGGCTTCAGCCGGAAGCTGCCGTCGGCAAAGTCCTCGTAGTCGTCGGTGTCGTAGCCGGTGAGGTCAACCGGCGCGATGGCGGCGTGGTTGACAGTCTGAACGAACCCAGGGAACTCACCGTCCGTCGTGGCAGTCACCCGCGCCGATTGAAGCGGCACGGGCTTCACATCCTCCTCCTGCGAGACAGGTATAGCAGGGGCCGGCACGGCGGATGCCGATGCCGCCGCACCACCTGCCGGAACCTGCTCCTCCGGCATGTTCCCCGCTGCCGCGGGGCCGCACACCAGAGCCGATGCATGCGGCTCGAGAACCGCCCGTGGTGGGAAGGATGCGTGGGTGTAGTGCACCTTGCAGTTTGCCGCGGCATGGACCTCCGCGGCGAGATCGTCCAGCCGCTGATGAATGTCGTCACCTGCGGGCTCGTCAGCAGGCTGCTGCGGCTCTACCGTGAAGCCGTAGGCGGACACGTCGATCCCGCCCACCGCACCCGCACAGAGTACCGCAGGCGGCCCGTACGTAGATGCCGCAGTGGCAAAAGCCTCGGCCCCATCATCCGCCGCCTGCTGGAACAGGGCACACATGGCCAATGCACGCACCCCCTCCGCGTCCTCCTCGTCGATGGGAATGCAGAATGCCGCGGCCGAGTGCGGGGGATGCTGACGCCCGCCCAACGGACAGTCGCGGTAGAAGTGGTACTGCTCACCTTTTCCCGCTTTCTTGCACCTCCCGCAAAAGGGCTTCGCCTTCTGGTCGTCACGGTCGAAACCGACTGCAGGCAGCGGGTGCGTGCCGACACGGAATCCCCGCTGCGTACCGCGCTGCTGACGCTGCGGCTGCGCCGGCGGTGCGTCCGCCCCGCGTTGCCGCCGTAGCAAGTCTTGAAGCTCGTTGATCTTGTCGAGGAGGGCGCCGTACTCGGTGCTGGAGAGCTGCGCGGAGATGCCGCTCTTGCCCGAGACTGCCTTCCCCGCCCCCGTCTGCGCCCAAGCCTGATAAATCTCGACCACAAGGGAGCGGAGAGACGCCAAGGAGACATGCGCGAGATCGGCCGCGAGAGGGTACCGCACCTTGACCGCGGTGTAAAACACCGGGTCCAGCCGGTTGTACAGGGAGAGCTTCCTGGTCTCCTCGGTGGGTGTCCAGTCCGTAGCTTTGTTATCCCGCACCAGACGCTGTTCCCGAGCCAAGATGGGCTGCGGGTCAGTGTCTGCGGGATAACGCAACGCGGCGTGCTCCTCCTGGTGCGACTCACGTAGCGCCACCGGTACGCAGCCCTTGATGATGTCCACAAGAGCTCGCCGTCCATCACGGTCAGACGAGGCGTCGGTGCCAGTGAGCCAGACGTAGGCGTTGCTGTGTTTCTCGACAACCAGAGCCAGAACATCGTAGAGCAAGCCGTTGACCTTGGTCACCACACGAGCCAGAGGGTCGTCGAGGTCAAAGGACGCCAGCTCCAGTCCAGCCGAATGAAACTCCGTACGCAACTGCACCACCAGCTCGGAGAGGAGGCCAGCGTCGTCCGTACCGCGGAAATGGTGCTTTTTGTCACCAAGGACATCCTCGTGGATACCCTTGGCCCACTGGCGGTGTAGACGCGCCTTGTAGACTTCGTCAACCAGCTTGCTCTGCTCCTGCAAGTACTTCCTGGTCGCCACGTCTGCATCCTCGTTGGAATTCGGAGCGGGGGTCGGAACAGTTGGCGTACGCACCGTCGGACTGTTCCGAACCCCGTCTAATAGCCTCAGTGAGGCGTCGATGTCACTGTCCCTGTCCAGGGACTTCTTCGCTCGGGTCAACATGCCCATACTCTGAAAAGCCAGAGGGGAGGTGGTACGCAGTCGCGCGGTTGGGTGTGGTAGCGGAAAATGGTAATGGTCAGCAGCGGAGAGGAGCTAAGAGAGTGTAGCGGCGAGGGGCACTCGAAGATGTCGTCGAAGTCGAAGGTGTCGCGAACACCAGCCCAGAAAACAGTAACCAGCAGGGCCAGTGCCGGTGCAAAACTGGATCCGAACACTGCTAAGACTAGTCCGTAACGAGGCGCGGTCCCCATGGCCGCCACTCCCAGTCGCTTACCGCAAACAATTCATACCATAATTCCTAGTCGCACCCAAACGCGCATGCGCGCACCACCTCTCCAAGCGGCCGTTTAGCCAATCATGGCTAAATCGGCAAGTGGAATAAAAGCGTGGATGGGGCCACGACCTACTGGAATATCCTAGTTCACTAGATATCGGAAACTCCCGAACTGTGTGGATAAACTCCTAAGATAAATAAACCCTAAGCTAGATATACCCGGAACGGTCTCGGACGGTTTCGGAGTCTAGCCTACCTGTGACACAACGTGTGTCACAACACGAACCTATAGATCAGTCAGCAGTCCAGTGTTGGTCCTAGGAGTCTGTCATAGGGGCCTGACCGGGACTCCCAGTCAGGGCTGCCTATACAGATTTCAGCAACTATTCCGCCAGAAGCTCCTGTTCCGATACAAAGAGCTATTCGAGATCATTTTGACCATGTAGGAGTCTACACCTTGACTTCTTCTCTTCTTTACGGTTTCGGACTTATACTATTCTACACTTATTAAACGACCGCACGAGGTATGATTACGTTAGGTCAACTACAAGACTTCGGTTTCGTAAATCTTAATAGTTATGCTTTTGCTTTCAAGTGTATGCTTTCAATGGCTACTGCCCCGCGCTCCAGTACTGTCACAAGTACTTTAGTAAAACCATTATGGGGCCTTTTCAACAGGTTCCACGGGTCAAGTTACAGCTCAGAAAAATCATTTCGACCCTTTTGAATTATTTTGAATGATAGTGCACGCTACAAGCAACTTTAGGTGTGAGTAAATCGCGTGTGCTTTCACGCTATAAAACACCATAAAATTAATTAATTTCGAAAGTACTATCACAAGTACTTTGACTACGAAGGTATTTTCGCTCGGTAGATGGCCATATATATTCGTATAGGGTGATAGGACTCTTCATTGGGATGTACTCGAACTGTGCAACATGCATTACCCCATGAGAATGCCGGTATCCTGCCATAACCATGGCAACTATCGCCGCATGTGAGAAAAACTGATTTTTTGGATGTTTTTCACTTATAAAATTTCGAGTTCCATCGTACCGCATCCCTGATTGTGATCCCATGGAGCGAAGGTCCGAGCACATTAAGGTCTCAAAAAATCAATATTGATATCTACTTTGATGTTTTGCACACCCTAGTGCTACCTCCATCACACATCGAGCTCGCCGTGCCGTTTTCTTCTCGTGGGTATGCGCAGGCTGGAGCAAAGAAATAGCCCCCAAAATCAGGGTTTCCTTGTCGAAACCCAAAACGTCATAACCTCTTCGTTACTTAGAGTTATGTGAGTTATGACATGATATTTCATGCACATACACTCCACTTGACTAGGAAACCTTCACACATATGGATATATCATGCATCCACGACTCAAAATTGATGACTTTGATCATTACCCACTACTTTTGCAGGGTCACCATACTAGAAAAATCCCCAAAAAATCATTTATCATCAAAAGTCGTGAATGATGGGAAATTTTCATCCTTAAGACCCTATAAGTGCACGAAAATCATTATAAGTTCATGAAATATATCAGATACTCGACTAATTGCGGCGCAATGTAGGGTTGCCCTCTGCTGCATAAACGTATATAATCATATATATTGCACATTTTGCTATGATACTTCGATTAAAGTCCAAAAAAGGGCCTCGTAGTCCACAACATCGTTACAAATCATCTCCGAGCGATACTCGGTACAAGGGTGACCATCGGGAGAATCCATGGCATGCTACTTGTGTATGCGTACTAGTACACTGTCTGCTAGGCCCTGGCATCTCTTCATAACTCGAATATGCACCTTAGACATCGACCGGGGTCCCCAAAAATGGGTCTCGTAGTCCACAACATCGTTATACATCATCACCGAGCGATACTCGGTACAAGGGTGCCCGTTGGGAGAATCCATGGTATGCTACTTGTGTATGCGTACTAGTACGCTGTCCGCTAGGCCCCGGCATCTCTTCAAAGCTCCAATATGCACCTTAGACATCGACCGGGGTCCCCAAAATGGGTCTCGTAGTCCACAACATCGTTGTACATCATCACCGAGCGATACTCGGTACAAGGGTGACCATTGGGAGAATCCATGGCATGCTACTTGTGTATGCGTACTAGTACGCTGTCTGCTAGGCTCTGGTATCTCTTCATAACTCGAATATGCACCTTAGACATCGACCGGGGTCCCCAAAAATGGGTCTCGTAGTCCACAACATCGTTACAAATCATCTCCGAGCGATACTCGGTACAAGGGTGCCCGTTGGGAGAATCCATGGTATGCTACTTGTGTATGCGTACTAGTACGCTGTCCGCTAGGCCCTGGCATCTCTTCAAAGCTCCAATATGCACCTTAGACATCGACCGGGGTCCCCGAAAATGGGTCTCGTAGTCCACAACATCGTTGTACATCATCTCCGAGCGATACTCGGTACAAGGGTGACTATTGGGAAAATCCATGGTATGCTACTTGTGCATGCGTACTAGTACGATGTCTGCTAGGCACTGGCATCTCTTCATAACTCAAATATGCACCTTAGACATCGACCGGGGTCCCCCAAAATGGGTCTCGTAGTCCGCAACATCGTTATACATCATCACCGAGCGATACTCGGTACAAGGGTGCCCGTTGGGAGAATCCATGCCATGCTTCTTGTGTACCCCAACCTACCATATGATTGATTTGTGTAAACACACTTGTAGGGTTGGGTTTAACCCGCAACTTATTACCACAAATGGCATCACGCCAACAGGCTCACACCCACAAACATCATTGGCCAACATACACCCCTTGGATATGTGTGGTCGCCCGGGCAATCTCACGCCAAGAGCTACTCCAAAAAAATTCGTAAAGATGGCCAACTGTTCGAACACCCAGTGCGGAAACCGCAATGTAACAAAAAATGCTACCCCCTCGGCAATATGCATCCAGTGGGAAGGCGACAAGTGGTTTAGAGGCCAATGGCACAAAAGACAATCATGTTTGGGTCAGAAAGTCAACATAATATGAAGGGCAGTATGACCGTAGCCTTAAAAGACACCGAAAAAAATTATGGCGTGAAAGTACTTGTCATAGTACTTTCGAGCTCGAAAGTACTATGACAAGTACTGTGGGGCAGTAGCCATCAATACACAATATACAGCGGATACGGCTCTTTACTTTTATGTTACAATTCTCAGTTCAGTTCATCTCTCCGAAACGGGTTACACTTAGAGTTCTTATACATTCAGGAACTCTTTCCATAACTCAACTGTACTGAGTACTCCGTACAACAGGCTAGGCACCTCACATCAACATCATTCTGATCGGTCCTACTGTACTCCGTACTGAGTACTCCTGCGTTTTATACTTAGCCGTTTTTCTTGCTCTTGTGCTTGCCTCCTAGCACAACTCCCCCCCCCTTAGGGAAGGTCACGTCCACGCTGACCACGTCGGACCAGTAAAGTTTTTATACAGATCTTCTACTGTTGCTCAGAATGATTATACAGGTCTCAGCCGCCTGTTGTCTGGGATGACATTACACTTCCCAAGACACACCGCAATAAGGAGATCGACCTCTTAAGCACAAGGGTCGGCCTCTCACCGGTCTGCCATCTGCACTACCAGGCTCCCCCAAGGCTCAAGGTCTCACATCCATTACCACGCTTAAGGTTTTAAACCTCCCAACACGGTACACTTACAGGGGATGACAATAGGTTTGCCAATTACCTGACAGTTCTCGGGATGCCGGCCCGGAGGAAAGGTTTTAAACCTTCACCGCCTCCTCGGAGTGCTAGAGCTTTTACCCAGATCTCCAACTGCTGCCCGGTCGTGCCAGGTCCGGAGCCAATGCTCTCGTGAAATGGATTATACAGATTTCCACCTGTTGCCTGGTCGCGCCGAGGCTAGAGCCACTGCTCGCTTGGATAGATTACCCAGGTTCTCACCTGCCGCTTGGTCATACCAAGGCTTAGAGCCACTGCTCAAATGGATTATACAGATTTCCACCTGTTGCCTGGCTGTGCCGAGGCTAGAGCCAATGCTCTCTCGGATGGATTACCCAGGTTCTCACCTGCCGCCTGGTCTCGCCAAGGCTGGAGCCACCGCTCTTCCCGACGCTCCCCAACGCTCTCAATCGCTAAGACCACTCGCGTCAGATTCCCATCCGCCCTCAGGTATGATCGTCACTTCAGCTCGCACTCCCGCTAACGCTATCGGTTCCGGCTCAAACTCGGGCGGGTCACTCTCAACAACAGCTGACTGGACTAAAACGCTCATCTCGCTCAGATCCTCCCTGACAAGCAGTTCAGACAGGAACGCATGCACCTCTTCATGTAGGGTCAGGTTGTGGAAAAGCTGTTTTAACAGTGCTGACGGAATCCCATACAAATTCTCTCGCGCTCCCATGCCCTTCGCGAACACACCTCCGGCTCTCATCGCGCGCCCTCCTTGCGCTACTTTCTCGTGCCTACCGTGCTGCCGGAAGAACTCGCAAGGCGTATCGGAATCGCACACTCGCAAGGGTGTGCGCAACGGAACGTTGGTCCAGATGTGCGTGGGCTTCCTGTATGCGGTCCCGTATTTGCAGTACGTGACGAGGTGCGGAGCTGGTAGATTGCTCATGCAGCGACGCGTGTGCAACCCGTGGGGCTCTCTTCCCCTCGGGTTCTCAATGAAGTATGCTTCGGGCCTCAAGTACCGGATGATCTCCAATGTCCTACGAACTCGCCTGTCCGCAGCACGCAAATCTCGGATGCCTACCGTCTTCGCTTGGCTGTACTCTGTGCAAGGTGGGCTAGCCCAGACTACGTCGAAGTGTCCTGGTCTGAACTGTCGGTAGTCCCATCGCATGATATCCTCGCAATGTGTGGGGCCCCACTTGGGCTGAATGTCTACAGCAACTACTTCGCTGTTGGGAAATTGCTTAGTGAACTGCCTCTCGACTGACCCGGTCCCACAAAACAATACAAGAATCTTAGACTGGCCGACTGGCTCCTTCTCAAGTGCTGCGGCTCCGTTGACTGGCGGCAGGGTGCTCTGAGCAGATACTCTCGCGAAAGTTCCTACTTCCTCATCAAACCTCTCCTCTAGCACCCATGGCATTGCTCCGTCTACCTTGAGCTCCTCCGATAGCGTGGTCCATACCGCTCCTGCGGACTCGTCGCGTCTCTTACGGACCCTAAGCTTCTCTCGCTCCACTCTCTTAGCCTCGATCCTCTCAAACTCCAACAACGCTCGGTTGGGAACACCGGGCCTGCCGGCTCCGTCCCACTCCAGATCCTCTCGGGTCTTCCACTCGTTCTCACTGCGGGGCATTCCTGTCCACTTGACCAGGTACTCTGTCCACCTCCTGCCCTGGCGCTGGCGCGTGCGCGAACGCTCCACCCTCTCGACGTGGGTTTCCTTGCGCCCGCTGACGTCCAACGGAGGAGGGGGAATCTCCTTAGCTCTCTCAACGAAGCGGCTGCCCGACTCTACTGGCGAAAGCCGGTCCACGGTAAACACATCGTGCACTTTCCACTGCTTAGGCGTCTGCAACCTATAAGCCGATGGTGCGCCTCTATCGCTCGCGGGAAGGGCCATCTGCCTGTCGCTGTGAAAGACCTCCAGCACCCGAAGGGGCCCAAGGCGCTTCTTAAGCAATTTCTTGTGCAACCCGCGGTCGCCCGGCTGGGTGAGGTGCGTGGCATCCACCCAAACCTCATCGCCTACTGCGTAACTCCTGGACCTGTGACGCGCGTCGTACTGGGCGATCTGTTGCTGCTGAGCTAAGAGCAGCTTCTCCCTAGCGAGCTGCAACTGGCGAACAAATTGGCGGGCTGTCTCGTGGGCTGTACCCTTTTTTACTGCTGCGCCCCTCCCCCCCTTAGCTCGGCCTCTCCGTGATGCAAGTGCTGCCTCCACGAAGAAGTCCAGCTGAGAGGCCGGAGCGTGACCATACGTCAGTTCAAAAGGGGTGAATCCCGTGACGGCGGAACGAGAGTCATTAATGGCGTACTCGACCGGGGTACACCATAAATCCCAATCGTGCTGGTTGGCGTCGACATACGCGCGCAACATGCGTTCGACCGTGTGGTTTGTGTGCTCTGCCTGCCCATCACCTTGTGGGTGGTACGGCGTGGTAGAGGCAACCTGGACTCCCATCAACCGATGTAGCTCGAGATGCATCTCATCCCTGAAGCGGGAGTCCCGATCACAGACGATCTTCATGGGAGCGCCGTGCAAACGCCACACTTGGTCGAAATACATGCGCGCGATCTGTGCAGCTGAGCTGTCAGCGTAAAGCATGGGGACTACGTGCACCATCTTGGACAACTTGTCCGTGAAGGTAGCAAACGCGTCGTACCCTCGCTCTGTGCGGGGCAGCCCAGTGACGAAGTCGATACTAACCACTTGCCACAGTCTTACTGGGACTTGCAGGGGGTTAAGCTGACCGTCTGGATACCCGTTGCGTGGCCGGGTCTGTTGGCACACAACGCAGGATTTGCACCAGTCGGTGACATCCTTGCTCATGCGTGGCCACCAAAAGCGACGGGATACCCTGTCCAGTGTCTTATCCCTTCCTGTGTGCCCTGCTGCTGGGGACTCGTGTGCTTCGCGCATCACCAGCTCTCTGAGGGGGGAATCCTGAGCTAGCACTAGCTGATACCGCCCTTCTGCCACTCGCCATATCATGTCGTCTACCATGCGAAATGTGTCTGTCCTCTGATGTGGGGCTGCGATCAGTTCCTCCTTCAACGAGCTGAGGTACTGGCTGCGTTCGTATTCCGCTTGCAAGGCGCGGACGAACTCATCAGCCTTCAGTGGGCCTGATGCTGCCCTGGCCCTTGCTGCAACCCCTGTAGTGACTAAAGGCTCGTCGGGTTCTGCCTCACTGTCCTTTCGCGCAGGCGGCGCTCGGGGCTTTGCCCTGCTGGCTGCTGGGGCCCACACCAGAAGGACCGGCCAGCGCAGCGGGGGTCGACCTCCATCAGGGGACTCGAAGAGGTGGTTGGGACGACCTTTTTCGTCCTTCGTGTCAAAGACTTTGACCGGATGAAGCCCATACTTGGGGTGAATCAACCGCCTCCAGGGGGCGTCATAGTCTGGCAGAAGGAACATCGCCGAGGTGTTTTCCGGATCGGCGCGCCACTCAGCAAGGAAATGCCGAAGAATTCTTTCTATCAAGTCTGAATCCTTCGTGTAAGGGGGGTTGCACCAAACGTGTTTCCCGCGCCACTTTTCCTTCAAGCAATCGGTCCAATAGGTGTCAACCTGCCGGTTAACGCCCATGGAGTCGCAACACGCGTCAACGTCAAACACCCCGTACTGGGCCGCTATCTCCTCAAAGCGCTCCCTGATCAGCTTCCAGTCCTGGCGATCTACGACCTGGTCGTAGTGGGAGCTACTTTCTGGGGGCTTAACGGGCTCAGGTACCTTTCCGGCTGCCTTTGGATGACTCTGGGCCTCAGGGTGGGGGAACTTCGGGTGACTCTGGACTTCTGCTGTGGCCTGTTCCCTAGCTCGGTCTGCTCTGGTCATGACTGCTAGCGATTCGGCATCCCTCAAGGATTTCTCGCCTACTGCTAGGGTGGCAGCTGCGTCCAGCCAAAGGGCCGGCGACTCTACCCACGTGAGCCCATTCAGATGGGTGAGCTCACCAATGACCGGTGCTGGACTGGTGGGAGGGAAGGACTCGTCCTCGGAATCACTATACTCGAAGGTGGCGCCTAAGACAGATGTGGGATCCTCGTCCCCTTCGCATCTCTTGCCTTTCGGCTCAGAGTACTCGGGTCCATCAGATCCATCGGTGGTGCGATCCACTGCCCCGAGGACAGAGGTAGGATCCTCGTCCTCTTCGGACCCCTTGCCTGCCGGTGCGGAGTCTCTGGGCCCATCCGTGGCGCGATCCACAATCCCTTTTTCCTTCAACCCTTCTCTGGCTGACATTTCCTGATAGTCTGGTCGCCGGGACTGCGCGTCTGGTACTACTAAACAGCGCCCTGGCACGTGCTCCATCTGATGGACTCCTACCTCTACCAAGTCCTCGTACCAGCGAGCCTGACGTCGGCTGAGCTCCCTAGCTGGGGCGAAGAGCCACTGAAGGGGTTTATGGTCTCCCATGAGCTTAAATGATGTGAAAATCAGATAATGTCTCCAGGTGACCGTGGTGCAGTGATGGATGGCACAAAGCTCCCGTTCCCCAGCGTGATAGTTCTGCTCTGCGCTGGAGAACTGCCGGCTTTCAAAGGCCAAGGGCTGTAAGCCTCGTCCCTGATCCTGCATGAGTACACCCCCTAGTGCTACTCCACTGGCATCTGTCTGCACAAAGAAGGGTCTGGAACCGTCTGCTGCACCCTTTTGATCGGGTAGGGCCAAGGCTGGGGAGGAGATCAAGGCAGTTTTTAGCTGTTTAAATGCTGCCTTTTCATTCTCGCCCCAGGTCCAGTCCACGCCGGATTTGGTGAGGCGGGTCAACGGGTACGCGATATCTGCGAAGTTCTGGATGTACCTCCGGTAGAAGCCACACATGCCCAGAAACTGTCGCACGTGTGTGACAGTTTCTAGGTCTGGCCAATCGCGTACCGACGCAACCTTATCCTGCTGTGGACGACATCCATCCCGATCCACCACATGCCCTAGGAACCGGACTGATCGCTTGCACAATTTGACTTTCGACTTTTTGAGGTAGACGGAATTCTTTCGACATGCCTCCAGGACCTGGCGGAGGTGGTCGAGGTGTACCTCATGGGCGCTCTTACCCGGAACCTCAGCCGAGAAAATCACTGCCACCCCTGCTTCCACGCTTTGTGGAATGCTTCCTGCCTTAGCAGACTGTCATGTATGAGGGGAACAGACTCGAGTAGATCGTTCCGAAGGCGTTGCCTTACTCATCGACGTAAATGTTTTATTATTATATTAGAAAATCACGATGTCATCTACAAATACTCTGCAAAAGGGTAGGTGCCCGAGGTACTGTTGCATCATCCTTTGCCAGGTACTTGGGGAGTTTGACAATCCCATAGGCATGACCAACCACTCGTACGCTCCAAAGTGCGTAGTCATTGCGGTTTTCTCCACATCCTCTGCTTTCATAGGGACCTGCCAAAATCCCCAAAGGGCATCCATCGTAGAGAAGACGGTAGCCCCTTGTAGGTCATCTAAGAGACTCTGGACATCCGGGAGGGGGTACTTGTCCTTGACTGTGATCTCATTGATCTGTCTGTAGTCAATGACTAGACGCAACTCCTTGGGATTGCTCGGCTTGGGGACCATCAGCACAGGGCAGCCCCACGGAGAGGCCGAGGGTCGTATGTACCCTTTGGCTAAGAGCTCATCTAGCTGTTGCCGGAGTTGCCGCAACTCCTCCTGCGACAGCTTGTACCCTCGCCGGTGCAAGGCGTTCCCACTCCAATCTGGCCTGAGCCGGATGCCGGACTTGAATTCCCTTGACTGGACTGATTCCGGCAGCTCTGTGCAAATGACATCTGCGAACTCCTTTTCCAGGTCCCTAAGCTGCTGCCAGATTTCCGGCGACACCGTCTCGTCTATCTCGTCCTCCGGCGGTTCCGGGGAGGCCTGAGCAGTCTGTGGGGCTGGCGGCGAGGTAGTACCTGGCGGGGCGGCCGGTACCGGCGGGTCTGTGGTCTGCGGAGCTGGCGGCGGGGTAGTGTCTGGCGGCACGACTGGTGCCGAGGCTCGCGACTTCTGACTCTGAGGACTCGGGACAGTGGGGACTTTTGGTCCCGGCGGCTGCTCGGTGGAGGGGCCACTTTCAGCACCAGGCTGACCGACTGCTGCGACCTGGTCACGCCAACGCACTCGCTTACGCCGTGCTCGGGGTCGTCGCTCCGCGACCAGACCCCGGCCCTGCTGGAGCGCCGCGGCTGCCTGCGCGTGCCAGGTGGGTGGCTTCCCGGCCGCGTGATCCTCTATCGCCTGTCTACGCACCGCTGGCGGAAGCAACGCAAATGCTCCGTTCGCCTCCTGTTTGCTAGCGAAAAAGCTGAGAGGGTCAGGGTGATCCCCGGCCTCGTCGACCGTACTCGCAAATCCCTGTGGCCTAATATCCTCGACCACCGCCCCTACTCTCTGCAAATGACACGCTCCTTCCACGTCACTATAGCCGGACTCGGAACTGTCCGAGACCAACCCTCCCGGCCCCTCAGACTCCTCAGCTCCGTCCGGCACCGTCGCGCTGGGACGCACGCTGACTTCACTATCCTCGGACCCGGAGGAGGGCTCTGACGCTAGGCCTGCTACAACATCGTTGGGGGAATCTTCGTCGGAGTCTCCCCCCCCCTTGTTGCAGGCCAACGCGCCAAAAGTCCCATCGGGGCCGAGGTAGACGACGAAAGCTTGCTCCTCTCTGTTTCGGAGGGTCCGCAGGTCCCGGCGAGCTCGACGTTGGCTCAAAAGGACTCCCTGTACCAGTGCCATTGCCGTGTCCTTGGACCGACTGGGGTCCGGTGACCCCGGCGAACAGCCGGTGATGACGACCTCTTCCCTGCCCTTGGTGAACCGGACCGAACCCCAGTTCTTATAATCCAGCGTAACCGGGGAAAGGTTCGCCAGCCAAGGACCTCCCAGGATGACATCCACCTTGAGGTCGAGTGGCATTACCCGAAGCTCGACCTGCTGGCCGTAAGACCCCTTCGACGTCTCAGCAAGGAGCTTGGGCCTGATGCAGGAATTAGCATCATACGTGGTGCCGTCAGCCACTCGAACCCGCATGGCTTGCTCGTGGCGCACCGGCTTGACGCCGGAGAGCTTCTGCAGTGTACTCTTTGCGATGATATTGGTGGATGCTCCCGAATCCACTAACACCTTGACTCTGACGCCCGCAATCCAGGCCCAAAACAGCAACAACGTCGGTGTGCGACTGTGCCTGTCGAAACTCCTCGGGCGCGCTCCCATCGAGGACACCGCTGCCAGGGACTCACACCAGCTCGGACTGATATCGCCGTCCTGCATTATGCAGTCCAGGCGGGTGACTGACGTTTCTGCGTCGGAGTCACAGTCCGGGAGGCAGTAAGTACACGCGTCCGCTAGCAGGCCGATGGCGACTGCTTTCTGAACTGCGCTGCGCTCTGGGAAGTCTGGGGGGGACACCGCGACTTGGACTGACGCTGCAGCCAGTTTAGCCGCTATGTGCTTTCTGACTTGCTCGTCCCGGTGCATCGGCTCATTGTCTTGCTGAAGTTCCCTATTCTCCCTTTCCAACTCCTCCTTTACGAAGGCGTGGAAGTCCGCATGGCGTTCTGTTGAGGTAGAAGCCGGGTCCCTACCCTCCAACTCGTACCTGCGCTGCAATCGAGAGGTTCGAAGCGCCTTGTCTTCAGGAGTCAGCCATGGTCTGCGTTTCGGGCCCAAAGCCTGGCGAGCCCTGCTTCGGGTCAACCACGGCCGACTGGGCTTTGAAGTTCTCTCTGGTGGTGAGAGTTCTTCTCCCTCGGCAGGCTTGGGCTTGGCAACGCGAACAAACCGTCCGAACTCCTGATCCAAGATGGCTTTGCGTCGGCGATTGAACTCGCGCACCCTGACGAGCCGCTTCAAGCGCTTATCTAACTCTTCTCGATTCAACTGGGGCTTACTAGTCGTGGGTCCAAGCTTCTGGCTCATCCGCCTTTGCCCTGCCCTCCAAAGCGCAAGGGACTTGACCGGCCGGACCTCCGACTCTTCCAGCTTTAGATACCTTTCTAGCGCCCTGATGGCGGAACGCAGGCGAGCACTTGGCTGCTGGGCCTGAAAGGCTTTCCTAACTCTGGGGGGTAAACGCTGAGCTCTGAACTTCCAGTGCCCGCGAACTCTCGCAACATCCGACCCCTGGTTCTCCAGGTGCTGTTGGTAGACTGCCCGTGGCTCAACTGTGTGGCTCGACCGGTTTTTACCCCGGGTGTCCGCACCGGTGATCCAACAGAGCAGCTCCCACGGCTCCTCGGGACGCGGAACTGAGGCGGTTGCTGGGGTTCTGGCGGACTTCCAGAAGTTTGCCTGCTCTCTTTGGACGCGCTGCTCGACCTGTTCCCGCTCAGGAGGCTCTGGGCTTTCCGTGCGGGTGGCAGCTAGCATGTCTAAACCTTCCTGCTCATACCTCTCGACTCGACTCTGGCTCTTGAGGTGGCGCCTGGCGCTGCCACTAAGGTGTCTCCCACACCTTCTCCACCTATCATGCAGCACCTGCATCGCTGTGGACGCCGGCGCGGGGCCCTTTTGTCCCCCTGACCCCGCAGTGACGGGGCCCGCGCCCTTTACTGCGGGGAGGACGCCCCGGGCTGGGGAGCGTCCTCCTGGACAAAATCCAAACCGATGGCAGCCAAAGCTTCCTCCACCGACTCGTCCCCTATCAACGCCAGGGTGTCCTCCAGGAGGCACTTGGCCCACTCCTTCGGGCGCTGGCTCGCCTGCGGACAGTCGCGGGCATAATGGTCCATGCTCTTGCACAGACGGCAGCCCTCGTACTCTGGGGAGCCGAGTCGTTGCCCTGTGGGTGTCGGAGCGCCAGCGGATGTCGCCATGGCTAGCAGCTCCTCCGTGACATCTACGTGGGCCAGCAGCTGGACCGAGCGGCTCGTCTTATCCTGGCTCTGCCGCAACTCCCGCTCAGCCTCTATGGCCCAAGTCAGGAGTTCGTGGCGGCCTTTACTGGCCGTCCGGCTCAGAGTCAGGACCGAAGCGCCTTTCCTCTCGGCTATAAGGAAGACCTTCCTCCTTATTTCCGGTATCAATCCCGTAAGGAATATCTCCAGCAGCTCCTCTTCCGGCACCGGAGAGGTGAGCTCGTGGGCAGCCAGCATGCTCACGATGTCGTGAGCAAGGTGCACCCCGTCCCAGAACTCGCGGACCGTGCGAGTCTGTCTGTCCTGACTTTGACGCACGCGACGCAGGAACGGACCGATCGACGCCATTTCCCCCTTGTCGGGCATTACCAGCTGCGCCAAGGGAACCACTATGACGTCCAGGGTGAGGTTCTTACCTTCCCGAGCCTCCGTCAACACCGAAGAAAGCTCGCGGTACTCGGAGCTGAGTTTGCCGAAGCAGTGTCTGGCCACTTCTGACAGCAGGGAGTGGTCCGACAACACCTTCTCCTCACCCCCGCTCTCTAGTGGTCCCAGACGCGCCATCTCCATGGCGTAGCGCACCGGCTCCAGTTCCCGAACCTCCCTGACCTGCCGAACAAATCGGAGGAGCCGACCAAAGACGTGGGACGACCCCTCCACCTCTGTGTGGTATTTGTCCACTGCCTTCTCCATGGCTCTGGTGGCCTCCTTGAGAGCGTGCTGCTCGTCCTTACGACTGTAATGGCTCCGGGGCTCCCTGTAACGAGAGGAAGACGAGAAGGTGAACTGGCTGTCGCCATCCCCGTCTTCGCCATCGCCGCCAGGGTCCTCGCCCGGACTCCCCGGGCCTCCCGGCCCTCCAGGGTCACCGCTCCCCGAGCCACCAGGACCACCATGACTGCTGGCACCGGGCATCTCCGAAAGCTCGTTTGGCTCCGAGTGCTCCAGTTGAGGGACCATCCCCCCCCCGTCTCCCGGTGTGTCTGCCGCCGTAGGAAGCGGAGGTGGCATCACAGCCGGAAAGTGGTCGAAAGCACCGGGCCACACGTCCGCGGCGCAAAACCCACACACCGGCAGGTACACCTTTTTCATGAACGCCACCACACTTTTCTTAGCGCTTGCCTGACACGCCCACATACGCACCGGGCTCTCCTCGTGCCCGCACCCACAGCGAGCGCAGCTCTCTGCGACGGACGCCAAGGCTGTCGTGAGACTGTGAATCACCTGGGCCCCGAGGACCCTGTCCTCGTCCGAGAACTTTGCCTTCAGGCACTGCCTGATCTGGTTGGTAGGGTGTAAGCACCCGGCGACCTGACCAAGGGCGCGATACCTACGAGCAGCGTCGTAAAACAGGCGCTGGGCTTCGATCCCCGAGTTGGCATACCCGACCACGTGTTTCCGGAGGGCGTCGCAGACCTGTATAGGAAGGGAAATAAAGTCCCATGAGTGCGGCGGAGACGCTGTCACGCCCGCGCGCGACTCCTCCGGAGGGCTTTGAACGCCCCGGTTCTCGACGTCACAGGTGACGACGGAAGTCGGCTCTACCAGCTCATGTCCCTCTCGGGAGATGGGCGTCTCCTGAACCGGACTCGACGCTGCCGCTGAGGGCCCCCGAGCGTCTGACTCCACGGGCCCTGGGGGCGAGGCCTGAACCAGGGCGAGCCTTTGGACTTGTGACTCTATGACCGCCTGCAGCCTCTCCTCCAGCTGGGCCTCAGCTGCCGCTCGCCGCTCCTCAGCGGCTACCTGCTGAGCGACGCTCTCGTCGACAGCCAACTGCCTGGCAGTCTCCCGGGCTTCTGCGGCCAGCCGGTCTGCAGCCCAGCGCTCTTCGACAGCGCGTCGCTCGGAGACCCTGCGTTCCTCGGCAACGCGCTGATCGGAGATCCTGCGCTCCTCGGCAGCTCTTTGACTCTCTTGGAGTTGCCGAGACAGCTGTTCCAGGCGAGCCTCGGCAGCCGCCTCCCGAGCTTGCGACTCCTTCTGCCAGGCTTCCTTCAGCTCTTGCAGGTCCTGACTGTTCCTGCTCGAAGTGGACTCCGGGGACGACGACGTGTTCCCTGAGGAAGTCGGACCGGGGTGCGGGGCCGATGGTGCTCGACTGGGCTTCCGGGTGCGAGGCACCGGGCGACTGGGGCCGCTCGGCTTAGGCGCCTGAGTCCTGGGCCTCGGACGTTCCGCGGGATGCTCTTCCTCCGATGAGGACGAGAGGGGAGCAAACCGGTTCGACCAGTTCCCACCGGGGGCTGCGGAACTCGGAGGTGCTGCACCTGACTTCCTAAGACCCCTGTGTGACTTCCGGGTGCGCCGCTCATTCTGACGGCCGCGACGACCGCTCTCCTTACCTCCTGGAGGTCCGCCCCTTGGCGTACCAGCTCCCCTGGTCTGCCGGCGTTGATGGCAAAGACAGAGAATCTACACCTCCCAAGGGAGTTGTGAGGGTCCTCGCGCTTTTGCTGCATCAACACCCTGGACTCGGAGACTGACTGCTGGTGGATCTCCAGGCGATAAGCGCCGTCCTCGGAGAGCCCATAGTCCTTGAGCTGGAACCACATTAGCCCTGACAGCGGGTGGTCTTTCCCCAGGCGCTTTAGGCCTCGACGGATGTCCTGCCACATAGACTCCTGGTCGGAATCCGAGCAAGAGCTGACACCGGATGAGGTTCCCGCCTTCCTTACTGGACGGCGGGCACTCGTTCCCTGGGACGAGTCCGAGCTGACTGGGGTCGTCCTGGGGAGCCGGCGCCACTCGTGAAGACACCTCCTGCCCATCTGGGTCATCCGGTGTCTCCGGGCTCCAACCCACCAGGTGCTCCTCTCCTTGGCGAGCATCGTCTGCTGGTGCCATGCCATGAAGACAGCTCCAGCTTGACGTCTGCCTCTGCGCCACAGACCCTGCGTCTGGACGACATGCTGGCGCCATGCTGCGAAAGCGGACTCGACCCGGCGCCGACTGCCTTTGTCAAACAGGCCTTGAAGTTGGGCGACCTGTTGGGTGACGTCATTCCACGCTTGGAATGCCAGGCGCTGGAGCTCGCGCTGATGCGCTGACTGGTCCGTCCTGTGGCTACTATCCTTAATCCAGATCCTCCCACAAGGATCTAGCGCAAATGGGCATGGCGACCTTGTATATCGTATATAGTGGCCCGGCATATGCTTTGGGGCAATATCTATGACCCTTTTGAATTATCTATAACATTTTTTTGCTTGAAATGTCGATGCTTTAACCTTTAATCTTAGAGTGGTTTGGGTGGGTGCTTTCACAGAATTTTAATTAGAATGCTAGATCCTACCACAAGGATCTAGGGTACCGACAACTCTAGGCCTTGCTACACGAGCTCGGGTTGGTGCGTATGTTGTTAACCCTCGAGGGTATGACCAAAACTAATTGTGCAAGCCCTTTAATATAATACTAGCCGGATTAATCGCCGCATATGCGCATGACATGGTGTAGTACCGTCGAAATTCAATATTTCCATCATAATTAGGATCTGAAAATTGCATTCTAGAACCTCTAGCGGCAGTTCAAACCGTTCAAAAAATCCCCAAAAAATCCCAGGGAGACTTTGAAGTCATATTAAAGTACTAAAGTGCTCACCAAAGCAAATATCTAGCCTCAAAGCTTAAAATGGACCAAGACTTACGCCCAAAATGCGAAATTATCCCCATACTTAAGGAATGTGTATATCTCACCCATGTTACCGCGTTCGTGTGATGTGTCCAATATACACTATCCAGGCCGTATTTCGACCCGAATATGATTAATATACATGCATACCTTGAGATATATCACGTCTATGGTGGAAAAGGATCGACATACGATTGACCAAAAAATATGGAAGAGACATCCCGGTTTTGAAGCTTTAAAAAGCGTAGCCGTTCAAAATTTGGTTGGGGCATGCTATAAATGCATTAGCTCGGAGTATATGTGATGGATTCTCGTCAAACCACGCACCACACTACTTAATATAGGTCCCATGTGGAAAGTATTCCTTGGTGTTGACTTGTAAAAAGCTCGTGGGGCGCCCAAATAAATTATTGAAAAAGTGATCCTTGTGGGAGGATCTAGAGCGTTCTAGGTCCTCCCACAAGGATCTCGGGATAGTAGCCACCTGGCCTTCCATGCGACCCACGCAAGCCGCGCTGTTGAGCGCTGACGAGATGGCAGGGAGACTCTCGCACGTCGTTGCGCTGAATTCAGCGCCCAGGTGCTCCATTGACGGAGGGCCAATGCGAGCATGGATTGACGTCGCTCTCCTCGCCAAGCCGGATTGGGCCGGATGCGAGACTCGCGCCCCCGTGACTGGACGACGTCTAGCTGCTCTGGGCGCCGGACATCATCAGACTCCCCTTCTGCCGGGGGGCTCCAGTCACTGGCTCGGTAAATCTCAAAGCGCCCTGGGGCACTGATGAGATTCCCTTGCTCGCTCCCCACGAGGGAAGAGAGGGAGGACGCTGCCGGTCCCGACGTCGGTTCCTGACGGACGACCCTACTGCTCGCACTCTTGCTGGACGCAGGGAGTGGGGAGAAGGGAGCTGCCGAGGGGTTCAACCCCTTAGCAGAGCGGTCCGAGTCCGACCCGGAGCCGGCGCCTGCCGCCGGCGGTGCCGGAGCCTCGGGCGACGCACGCTTCCGGCGCGCCGGCTGCCGTAGCGCCGAGCTCAATGCGAGCTCGGACACTGGCTCAGCCCCACTGACCCTCGCTGGTGAAGGGGTTTTTGGTGGCGAGGCCCTGGGGGGCCCACCAGACAACCCTGGAGGGGCTCTCAGGGGCGTGCGCGCCGGTGTAACCTCGAGGGCTTCACCGACGTATTGGCGCGCAAGCGCGCGCCGCACTCCCCCCCCCTCTCACGGGAGCGCCAATCCCGGCTGTCTGACCCGCCAGCTGCGCCCCAGAACTCTCCAGAGCCTGGGCCGGCCGACAGGCCCGCAGCGCGAGACCCCGACCGACCGGACCCCACGGCTGAGCCGGGGGCGGCGCCGGCCCGACCCCCCCCACGCCGGCCCGACCGACCGAGGCATTCCTCCTCATCTGAATACATGGGCATAGTATGCGTGCTATGCGTGAGATCCAATTTAGCTAAAGCCGAAAGTGTATACGACACACGTGGCAACTAGCACCCGCCGATCTAGAAATTTACCACTTGCGCCCGAGCACAAGTGGCTACACCGGCCGAAGCGCGGAGATTTCCGGAAAGGAAGATCCTAGAAAGCTAAAGCCCCATGGGGGACATCAAACGTTGCACGCCCGCAAATTAACCAATTGAAAAGCGGTTGGTATGGCAACTAGTACCCGCTCCCAGGAATACGCCACTTGCGCGCGAGCACAAGTAAGCACACCGGCCGAAGCGCGGAGATTCCCGAATAGGGGGGACTAGAAGGCTAAATTGAAGGTAGGGGAAATCCCGAACCAACCCCGAATTTCAGCAAAGGCTTACGCAAAATTGAAAAATTTGCGCAGCGCTTCCGCCGCGAAGGGTCGGAATTGCCGAAAAACGGAGACGATTTGGTTTTCCGTACCTGCGAGTCCAAAAAGCACGTATGCGCGTGCTATGCGTGTATGCGTGCTAGGACTAAGGCAACGCGCGCACCTTAAAAGATTGTCGTCGGGCTAGATTCCCCCACTCCGACGCGGCCCCAAGCGACCTGGAACCCTCAATCCCACACACCACCGCGCAACAAGAACAAGAGCACAGGCATTCTCGATTTCGTAGTGCAAGTACCTCGCTAGCTAATCGCACAAGGCGGGGCGGGTTGATCAGAATTTGCGCAAGAAAGACAAGGAAGCAACGTGAAAACACGAACTAATTACCATTTTGTAGGAGTCTACACCTTGACTTCTTCTCTTCTTTACGGTTTCGGACTTATACTATTCTACACTTATTAAACGACCGCACGAGGTATGATTACGTTAGGTCAACTACAAGACTTCGGTTTCGTAAATCTTAATAGTTATGCTTTTGCTTTCAAGTGTATGCTTTCAATACACAATATACAGCGGATACGGCTCTTTACTTTTATGTTACAATTCTCAGTTCAGTTCATCTCTCCGAAACGGGTTACACTTAGAGTTCTTATACATTCAGGAACTCTTTCCATAACTCAACTGTACTGAGTACTCCGTACAACAGGCTAGGCACCTCACATCAACATCATTCTGATCGGTCCTACTGTACTCCGTACTGAGTACTCCTGCGTTTTATACTTAGCCGTTTTTCTTGCTCTTGTGCTTGCCTCCTAGCACAGACCAGTACTCGGCTGTTCATGCCAACGCGGTAGACAACATTTCCCGAGCAGCAGAAATTAGCCAAGCCAGATTCAATAAGACTCACATGCCTCAGCAGTTTGCAGTTGGGCAGAAAGTTCTTTTACGGACCGAGTTTATTCAATGGACTGGTTTGACAGAGGCAGGCAGACACTTTAAGCAGCCATATATTGGGCCGTTACCCATCTAACTTAAGGTCTTCAGCTATGATTCTCGCCTATCTAGTTCATCGCAGCCATGAGGGAATGCTCTATGGTTCCTTCCTCAAGACTTTTCCTTAAGTCGCTATGCATCTGACCGCAGGCACTAAAAGCTCTCTCCACACCGGCCGTGCAGCAAGGAATTGCCTGGCCATCCTGAACATAAAAGGAAACTCTTTTTTCCCTACGGACTTCCACCACTGTGAAGGGTCAGTGCTCTTATGAGCAGGGACCATAGCAAGATATTTTTCAAACTCATCATCCTTATTCTTGGCCTGCGGCACTGATGCCGCAGGCTCACATTCTTCGTCACTGTCACTATCTAAGAAACTTGCCACAGTGGTTTTTGTTGACTTTTTGGCAGTGGGCGCAGTACACCGTGCACTGCTACCAACTGCTTGCGTGTGTGAAGGGTCTTGGTCCGTGGGGCGCCAGTTTGCTTGCCATGCGCTCCGAGCCCAACCTTGAGCCTTCTCCACGGTCAGAGTCCCTAAATTGCAACAAACCAGTCCGTTCAAAATGCTATCTACGGCCAAATATCTATGAGCAAATATGGAAGATAGTTATCAAACATTAGGCAGGCATTGGTGTCACTAGGGATAGGGCCACTACCCCCATTTTCCAAAGGCGTGTTCCGAAGTCCCCGCAACCAAAAGAATAATGCAAGTTAGGACAGAAGGTCGCAATGTCGTGTGATGGACAAAAGGCAATAAGAAAGGAACTCACCCATGTTCCATTTCTCCACGCACTTGAAGTCAAAGTTTTTATAGCGAGGATCCAAGAAGCTGGCGACACAGAAGTCCTCCAGTTTGCACTCCATAAGCTCTTGGAAATACCGTCTGCACACCGCCTTGTGAAGATTCTCCCGAGCCTTTTTCACGGACTCGTTGTTCACTGACTGAATTGACTTTTCATATTTCACGGGGGTGTCCTTATCCAGCTTATGCGCCAAGGCTCCAATGAGAGGCAACACCAAGTTCGCCGTGGCATAATCCGTTCCCTGGAGGAGATCGATACACTCAGTGGTCAGGTTTAGGATATATACCGATTCACTCACGACGTCCCACTCCACGTCCTCCATCTTGTAGTCTTTGTACACACTACCGTCGGGGTTTGCTGCTGCATTTGCAGCCTTCCGTGGGTGGTCGATATCATACATGCGGATAGCTTCCTGTGTGCAAAACAAGGCAAGCACTAAGTGTTATTATTGTGGCATACAACTGAACATAAGCACAACATCGTGCGTGACAACGTGAGCACAACATAAGCACAGAGTATTATGCAAAGGGGCACGCACACCTGATGATCTCGGTACCAAGATGCTTGCTTGTATGCACCGCTCCAACCGGTGCGGGTGTCATTGTCCTTAGGAGGTTTCGTACGAGGCAAGTCGTGCTTCTCCTGGCACGACTGCAATAGCTTCACGCCGATGATGCTGTGGCTGAAGTGAGCGGTCATGCCCCTCAGCTTTCTAAAGACCTCTTTGACGCCAAAGGTCTTCAGATACTCAAGGACGCACAACGCCAAAATGTGACAGTTGCATTCATGTCCGTCAAACTTCTCCCAGCCAGAAACAATATTCGACGCAGAGTCAGAAGCGGTGCAGTGAATGCAGTCCGTGACGGTGTCCTCAAGGTCAGTGAATGTGCCCACACCCGTTTCAGCGCAGGCTTTCTTGGTGGCAGCCAAAATCTCGGGTCCAGTGTGGCGAACATCAGAAAACGGAATTGCCGCCAGCAACTTCTCGTGCCTCTCAAACTCGAGATCCAACCAGTACGCTAAAATCCCGAATATGCACACACCACCTTCGGACCAAATATCACCTGCAATACTCGGTAAAATTCCCTCTGCCAACAAAGCCACCAGAGCATCGCGCGTTCGAACTCGTGCCTCGCCCGAGAGTTCCAAGACCTTTTGAACCACCAATTTGTATGTCGGCGGGGTGTAGCTTCCTTGGAATATGTACTGGAAGATGTCGCGAAGCTCTGAGTCTGTCTCGCATATGCTCAGCGACCTGCATAAACAACGAACCAGAGACGGACACAGCGCATACGTACGTAAGTATACGTACATGCAACTGGATCATTTTACACAACGTCACACACCAACAACGTCACGCACAACGTGCCCGACTGGTATGGGGATGGGGGGGGAATACCCGCGCCTTCTCACGATCCATAGTGCGAACTTCTTGTGAAGAACGTCACGCTTCTCAGTGGACACTTGAGGAAGTATAGCCTCGATAGTGCCAGGAGCGGACTGAGAGCCTTGTTCCGCAGTCGAAGTGTTGTTCTCGACGTTATTCACTGAGTCCACTTTCTTCTCAGCAATGCACATTCTGCAGTACGCGTCCTGGTGCACATGCGATATGTGACTACGTAGGTTGCTCGTGTTGCCGCAGTAAGGAATGGGTGTGGAGTTTGGCCCACACAGCTTGCACACAGTCTCCACGACACGTTTGCCATCCTTGACCACCCAGTAGAAGTCCCATACAAGCGCCCGGCGTTTGGTCTTGCCGTCTTTGGCGTCTTCCAATCTTCCGTCGTTCTCATCGCCTGCGCATGCCGCGAACAAAATGTACCCACGCAAGCCGTCCGTCAGTCGTACGCACAAGGAATCCTTTCGTGGCCAGCATACGTATTTCAAAAGCGCGAACGACGGAAGAAGGGAAGATCCTACGTGCACGTGGGCCCTGTCCGCGAGTACGACCCATGGTGTGGTTCAGCTAGCGAAACTTGGTCTCGACTCTCGAGTGGTGAACTTTGGACGCCCGAGCGGTATCATATTGTTTTAAGATGATTTGAATATATGTCCCAAGTTCGCCAGGGCGGAGGAGGGCTGTCATTCCCCCAAAAAAGCGCTTCGCATTCCCCCCTGTGCACACGGTTTAATCCCCATAGCTTGGCTTAGTCTTAGCCAACGAAAAACCAAGATTTGGGTTATACAAGATCGATTAATCAATATGAGTATCGATTAATCGATCTGGCCAATCAAGGTACTTTATTCATGTATGATTGATCGATATGAATAAGTGACCTGGAGGTATCGATCGATATGAATAAGTCCGCGAGGGGTATTCGATCGATATGAATAAGTGGTCCCCGAGTATCGATCAATATTCAATATTTCGATATGTACAAAACTCCTATCAATAAATAAAAATTAATCGAAATATCGATAGTATCGAAAATATTTAATATCGATACCTACCCTTGCGGAAGATCCTACGTAATTGCGTAGTCGCGTACCTTCCTCAGCGGATGTTGAAGACGAGTTTGTACAGCGTTTACGCTTGCTGGCGGAATAGCGGGCCTCCGCTTCTTCAGCTTTCTGGCTTTGGGTTTTAAGGAACTCCTGAATATCATCTTCTGAACCTGGTAAATGCTCCGTTGGTTCCCATGTATCATGTTGGTCCTCCCAGCCCTCCCAGCCGACCAAGTACTGATCAACCCCATAGCATTTCCGATGGGCTTTGATCTCCCGGACCTCGTATTCAACGTCCGGACTACCTGCTATATCATATGGATTGAGTTGGGTCCGTTTGACTGGTCCTTTGCCATGGGCAACCAGGACCACGTCAGTGTGGTTGCTCTTGCGGCGTTTTGGCCCACGCGCTCGACCCATGATACTGTTAATAGTCGAACTTTGAATTCTGAATATTAATAGTGCTACGGACCTAATAATCCATCGAACCGTCCACACTTTGTTCTCAAGTGTCAAGTCCCGGAGTCCTCATTGGAGATAAGGCGAAGTATCCAATGGAAACGTGGAACAATGCAACCAAAGGATCGACGCTTCCGATATTCCGATATTTTGATAGATTTTCCGATATGTCAGTGATTTGGTATTAGTCGATACCAATATTGCCTTAAAATTATTAGGTAATACCGATATGATGTAATTAGTTATTAGTCGATATCGATATTCCGATAACTTAAAAATTATATACCGATTGATAGCAATATCGCCGATATATCGATATATCGGTTATCGGAAGGAACCGATACCGTGCCTTGCTCGACTCCTCGTTTGCGGCCAGATTTTGAGGACTTTCGTCGGTGCAAAATCGCATCTCGCAATTTCAAGCAAAATCTTGACTGAACTCGATCGCGACGAGATCTATGTGGCCGCTGACGGTGGCTGACGTTTCTATAAGAATCTCAGTCCTCGAACGAGGAGCTGAACTCGGAACTGTGAACGTCAGGTTGTCATCGTAGAACATGCGAGATGCAAAGTCCTCGGTCCGGAAAATCAAAATGATTGGGGACGCGGAGTTGGAGTCCTCATCGCGACGCCGCGCCGCAACGAGGACTTTAAAAAATGATGACATCCCCGCAAACGAGGAGTCGAGTAAAATGCAAGAACTCTATTGGCATTGAATTTATGTTGGTTCCATTCCGGTTTTGCTTAGCGGGTTCCTCTTGCCCGCATTACTATTTGCATTAATATTTTATTATTATTAGTGCTCTCTGATACCCTATCCGTGACATGCATTTTGCTTTACAGGTGTGACTATTGGGTAGCTAGGGTAGCTAGGGGGGTCCGTAGGGTAGGTGTGTCACATAACTTTAAAATTAAAAACGGATCACTAGAATCTTTTCTCGATTTTTTATATACTTTATCCCAAACTGACCGTAGATTACAGTGGGGTATCGGTCTATAGACGATGGAGCTCCCTGCGATTTTACAAAATAAATAACCCTGGAAATCTATTAAATATAGAAAATGCTACGAAATTAAATAGGTTGAAAACTGAGTGCACCCTGAGACCAAGGGGAAAATAAATAAAATAGTTTATTTTTAAATTTTTTATTCCCCTTAAAACTAATAAAACAGCGGAGCGAGCGGACACCGTTTGCTGCATTCGTTTGTCCGTTTGGAATGTGACACAAAAGACACAAGCGAAATGGGCCATGCATGAACCTGTCCCAGGGCAGGTACTTTTACCTTACGAAAGTATCCCTCGCCTGTGACTCTCCGTTCTCTCAACGAACCGGAAGGCAGAGAAGATGGAACACCCACCAAGAACTAGGATAGCGCAATGCAGGCTGCATGACGATATTGTGACACACCTAGTCCTGTAAAGTATTTTCAAAGCAAATGAGTTTTCGACGACCATCTTCCAGGTCGGGAGTATTAAATGTTTTCCTTTTGTTAGCCATGTTGACACTTGTAAGCTTCCTTACCACTTACTTCACAGTGTTTCAACTCGGACTTCTTAGTACACGTCATCGAGCTGAGGCAGTCAGTACGAGAACGAAAGCCACACAACCCACAGTAACGAGGTCTCTTCAAGTTCGAAACGTAGCGACAGAACAGTCCCCCACCTTTGGCTGGCGCTCAAAACAAACTGGTGGACTTCAAGTCAACTATGATCCGTTGTTCTTTGAAGGTTCACGACTTCTAGTCAAGGGTGAAACAACTGCCGCGTCTGATTCCGGCTCGCTCCTGGCGAATACGAGCTCTCCCGCCCGTAAGCACAAAAAGCGTCCTTGTAAGATAGCTGAGGATATGTACGAGATGTCCATGTGGCGAAGCCAGTTTTTACAAGATCGGTTTGTTGCATGCGACGTTTATAAGGAGGCACGCTCCAAGTTTTTTGTTGAGTTAGGTGCTAACGACGGACAGACCGGTAGTAACACTGCAGCTCTTGAGCGCATCTTTGGCTGGAGAGGGTTGTGTATTGAACCCGATTATGAGAATTTCGCCATTTTGAATCAGTCGCGACCGTTGTGCACGAATATCAACAGCGTAGTAAGTGGCAATGACGAACAAATGCTGCAAAAGGGGCAAGGTTCTGGGCAATCGGCCACCTGGGCCATCTCGGGGACAGCCAACGCTACAAACACAGCTTCAAAGAGTAAGTCTCTGCGAACGATATTCATGAAGCAGCGTGCACCTCAATGGATAGATTTCATCTCACTCGATGTGGAGGGTTTTGAGCTGTATATCTTGAAGTCTTTCCCATTCGATGAATACAAAGTGGGCGTCTTCATCGTGGAACACAATTTCCACGAAATCCAGAAATCTGAAATCCGCAAACTTATGAAGCTCAACGGGTATACGTTGTTCCGTGCGGGAACTTTTGAGAGCTGCCCAAACGACGCAGAGACGGTAGTACAGCTTTCGTGCTTTCCGCACTGCCCTTGTGTCGACGACTGGTTCTTGCACAATATTACTATGCTGCAACTCGGAAACAATTTGAGGAACTTGTGACAATGCCACGAGTAGCCAAGCGGCGGAAAACAACCCGTTGCCTCTAGCAAACTAGCTTGAGGAACTCCCTGGCGTTTCTGACCGTGACATATGTTGGAGTAGCAACCTGTGCTCCCTCTACCCAAACAAGGGAGGTAGCTGCCGAATCGTTAAAAAAAACCCTCCCGCAACTCAACGACGGCAAGGTAAACACAAGCTGAGGTCACATGCTATGCAGTAAACTTACATTCCATGCATAAGATATCCACAGCGGAGGTTGGATATCCCCTCACATGTACGCGGAACGGACTGCGCATGAGGTACCGAAAATTATCGTTATCGGTATGATACCGGGACATGTATTACATACGTACATAGTACACATGGAATGGTATGTATCGTTTTCTGGTCTTAGGGGAATATACTGTTGGATATATAATGTTGCCAATCTATATCTACAAACGGATAAACTCTCTTTCAGGGTTTCGTGATCAGAACGTGTCGTAAACTCTATACGTGATAAATAAATAAGATAGACCCGTTGTATAGTTGGGTCCTAGCTACTGTCACCCAGACTACGAATATGACAGTGACAGATTTAGTGGTCACGATGTCATTTCCAGCACACCACCTAGTGTGGTGACCAGTAATAGGTGGACCTGAAACAAATTAACAACAATCCTACTCAGCTTCGGACGAAACAGTGAGCTAAGGGAAGCCTGTCCTTACTGACAGGGCAATCCCAAGTAGTCAGGCGGTCTCACTCCTGCGAAATTCTGATAGCTCCCCAAACATTTAAATCTAGCCCATCTTGGGGCCCTTCTGCACATCTAACATGTAGCACAACATACAAGTCAAAGGCGAAATTATTTAGTCGCCCCCCACTTTATTTTATATTAGTCGCCCCCTCCTCTGTTATTGGTATTTAGTCGGCCACGTGTAATTGTATTTTGTCGATTCCATCGTAATTGCCGTAGTGCAAGGTAATTGGGTTATTAATTTGTTCGTAAAAATCGACATGCTCGGTCGATGGGGCTGCAAATCCGCGCACTATATGAGGTGATATATGGGAACATTTTGACATATCGAACGCAGCATTCCGATCATTTTGGACGTGAAACTGAAACTACTTTCTCACGTGTCGCCAAATCATAGGGTTATTAATTTGTTCGTAAAAATCGACATGCTCGGTCGATGGGGCTGCAAATCGCGCACTATATGAGGTGATATATGGGAACATTTTGACATATCGAACGCAGCATTCCGATCATTTTGGACTTGAAACTGAAACTACTTTCTCACGTGTCGCCAAATCATGGGGTTATTAATACGTTCGTAAAAATCGACATGCTCGGTCGATGGGGCTGCAAATCCGCGCACTATATGAGGTGATATATGGGAACATTTTGACATATCGAACGCAGCATTGCGATCATTTTGGACTTGAAACTGAAACTACTTTCTCACGTGTCGCCAAATCATAGGGTTATTAATATGTTCGTAAAAATCGACATGCTCGGTCGATGGGGCTGCAAATCCGCGCACTATATGAGGTGATATATGGGAACATTTTGACATATCGAACGCAGCATTCCGATCATTTTGGACTTGAAACTGAAACTACTTTCTCACGTGTCGCCAAATCATAGGGTTATTAATATGTTCGTAAAAATCGACATGCTCGGTCGATGGGGCTGCAAATCCGCGCACTATATGAGGTGATATATGGGAACATTTTGACATATCGAACGCAGCATTCCGATCATTTTGGACTTGAAACTGAAACTACTTTCTCACGTGTCGCCAAATCATAGGGTTATTAATATGTTCGTAAAAATCGACATGCTCGGTCGATGGGGCTGCAAATCCGCGCACTATATGAGGTGATATATGGGAACATTTTGACATATCGAACGCAGCATTCCGATCATTTTGGACTTGAAACTGAAACTACTTTCTCACGTGTCGCCAAATCATAGGGTTATTAATATGTTCGTAAAAATCGACATGCTCGGTCGATGGGGCTGCAAATCCGCGCACTATATGAGGTGATATATGGGAACATTTTGACATATCGAACGCAGCATTCCGATCATTTTGGACGTGAAACTGAAACTACTTTCTCACGTGTCGCCAAATCATAGGGTTATTAATATGTTCGTAAAAATCGACATGCTCGGTCGATGGGGCTGCAAATCCGCGCACTATATGAGGTGATATATGGGAACATTTTGACATATCGAACGCAGCATTGCGATCATTTTGGACTAATTTGTTCGTAAAAATCGACATGCTCGGTCGATGGGGCTGCAAATCCGCGCACTATATGAGGTGATATATGGGAACATTTTGACATATCGAACGCAGCATTGCGATCATTTTGGACTTGAAACTGAAACTACTTTCTCACGTGTCGCCAAATCATAGGGTTATTAATTTGTTCGTAAAAATCGACATGCTCGGTCGATGGGGCTGCAAATCCGCGCACTATATGAGGTGATATATGGGAACATTTTGACATATCGAACGCAGCATTCCGATCATTTTGGACGTGAAACTGAAACTACTTTCTCACGTGTCGCCAAATCATAGGGTTATTAATACGTTCGTAAAAATCGACACGCTCGGTCGATGGGGCTGCAAATCCGCGCACTATATGAGGTGATATATGGGAACATTTTGACATATCGAACGCAGCATTCCGATCATTTTGGACTTGAAACTGAAACTACTTTCTCACGTGTCGCCAAATCATAGGGTTAGTAATTTGTTCGTAAAAATCGATATGCTCGGTCGATGGGGCTGCAAATCCGCGCACTATATGAGGTGATATATGGGAACATTTTGACATATCGAACGCAGCATTGCGATCATTTTGGAC
>LGRX02005149.1:0-12315 GCA_001247695.2 Cymbomonas tetramitiformis
GTGCACCCAAGGAAATGGTAAAAAGCAATTGTGAGTAGAAAGAAGGACTTACAAAGAAGGGATCTTCAAGTCACTTTCTCACCTCGTTATATCGGCTTCCAATTACATATACCATCTTGAATTTTCGAGCGAACTTTTCTTGCCAGTCGTCAAGCTGGCTTTTCAAAAGAATGTCGGACACTGTCCGGTTTCCATACAGGAACACGATCGACGTGAGGTCCTCCGCATTTGCAAGCATCTCATGTAAGGCTTGAACCATTGGCGCGAGCCCTGTGACGCAATCGTCAGGACATATTAGCGAAAGTCGGGGAAGTGCCTCGATTAAAGGCTCCCTGGTACACACCATTCTTTGAGACTGGGAACGAACCCCATACCCCACATCCTGCAGGTGCTGTCTGTGACTCACATCCGTTTGTATCTCTGGGAGCCCCTCTCCCCACGTTTTGCAGGTGGTGGTCCGTAACGGCAGACCGTTTTGTGCCTTAGGGACCCCATCACCCACGCCTGGAATTTGCTGGTCCGCAACGGATACCCCTTTACATTTCCGATAGGCCCTGTCCCCATATCCTATCCTGATCTGCACCTTTGTCCCTCAGGGACCCCCTTTACCCACGCACTGCTGGTGTTAGTAGGTTGCACGAGAACATCTCAAGACCCGGAACCCTGAAAACGGGTGCCTGTAAGCTTCACGTGAACGTGAAAATCTGCAGTTTTCCCGGAGTCACTCGAATGGTCCCAAAAGGTAAATGCTGTTGAAGGCAGATCATAAACGTGCGAGCCTGGGCACGCCGTTGAAGGCGCATGCTTAAACCTCAGACAGAACTCATGAGGGAAGTGACCAGTCGACTCGGGAAAATACCTGCCCCTACCGCTATCATGGTGATTGTTTGAACCCCCGGGAATCCCTTGACGCCGTTGTTAACGTATTGCAGTTTTACGTTCGCTCTTATGAGCTTAAAATTCATCTCGTCTCCCAGCTTGAGGCTGTGAACATAGTTGCTCACAGCGCCGGCGGGCTTGTATGAGTGTTGGTGAGCGGGATCCCCCCACTCTTGATACCTGCCAGACACAACTGAGGTCTCACTTTAGGATCTTGGCAAGAGATGTGAGCGACACCGTCTTTTTGCTTCACCATCACAAAAGACTAAAAAGTCCCGCAAGGCTGTATCGTCTACAAGGTTTCACAAACAAGAAATGTATCTTCGAAATCTTATGACGCCTGACTTGCGTCAAAGGTGTGTCAAGATAGTCCCACAAACAACCCGTGTTTCCTGAATCCTGAAGTTTTTGGAAACTCTCAACTAGCGTCTTCAAACTAACGTGTTCTGAGCACACGTTACTGCGAAATTACAATGAGCCAGATGGAAGAAGAGTGATTCACCTCTTGATCAAAACCTGAAACTTGCCTTTCATGTCACTTGGTGAAATTGGCGTATAGGGGCGAATCGCATCTCCGCCGCCGTGTTCGCATCCAGGTGCAAGCATGAGCAGGCACGAGCAAACAGGTAGATCTAGGGACACTCCCTCAGGTAGCCCAAACTCAAAGATGCTTGTATCATCATTGTGTGAAATTACATTCACCAGGGGAAATGGAACCCAGTAGGTTGGTAGCAGACTCTTGGATACAAATTCTTCTGTTGTGGCTTCAGGGGCTTGCGGGGTCGAAGCAGGTGCGTCATGATAATTTCTACAATTTGGAAGAGTGCGAGGTCCAGACTTACTGCATAAGCACACGGGGCACATCTTGCTTATATATAATTGCGCAATCATAGTGTCACGGTGCAGGCTCGGCCCGAGTAACGGTATGAACTCGAGCAGAGGGGGAGCGGACGCTTGAACTACGCTATGCAGACAAGCTCGAAGATTCGCACGACAGGGCTAACTCAAACTATGCCAAGTTTATACGACCGACAAATAGAAACTTCCACAGCTTGACTACTAGGTGCAACAGACAAACTCCATAAGAGCCAAGTTCACCGGTTCATATTCTTCAGCGAGTGCTGTGCTTCTCATTTTTGGATAGGGCGTGATCGGACGAGAGCTACAGCTAGCGATCGGACGAGAGCTTCTCCTTCTGCGAAAGTATGCGATGGCCAGTATCGAGTATACAGTATCGAGTCCTGTGCGCTGGTATCGAGTATGAGTTTGAGTATCGCATAAATCACCATCACCTAATCGAGTATACAGTATCGAGTCCTGTGCGCTGGTATCGAGTATGAGTTTGAGTATCGCATAAATCACCATCACCTAATCGAGTATGCAGTATCGAGTCCTGTGCGCTGGTATCGAGTATGAGTTTGAGTATCGCATCAATCACCATCACCTAATCGAGTGTCACGGGTGCTCCACCGGAAATAAGAGACCGAAAATAAGGACTTTTTTGGATGGATGGCGATTTCTGGGACTTGCGCATGCCCGATCGTGATGCTTGGTGTGATGCCACATGAAGATGATGCCACCGAGTCTACTCGATGCCACCCATCGCATGCCAAGCTTGGCAGAAACTCAGAATGCGGTTCTATAATTTCGTAAACATCGACGGTACGTGAAAGGAGCAGCTTTGTTTCGAAGGATTTTGTGAGACACCTCTACTGCTTCAGATAAAATAAATTTCATTCCGGCACAGTACACTCTCTTCTCTATAATTTTAAATTTCGGCTTCTGCAAGTTGCTTCCTTGAACTGTGCACGCGCATGATCTCAAGATGTCAGAAGGCTGGAAAGAGCTGCAATCGAAGTTTCGAGCTGTCTATTCCGCCGTGGATGTCGAACAGAAGATTATAAAGGAGAAATGCAAGGATGAAAAGTCGCTAGCCGAAGGCCAAGTGATGATGCTTGAAACCAACTGTTCCATCCTCGAACGAGAGATCAGCGAGCAACAAGCTTCGATCGACTCTTTCGAGGAGGAGAGCGAGGAGCACAGCAAGCCGAACCAGAGGCCTGCCGATGCTTCCATCTCCGTGCGGAGCGTCGAGGAAGTCGCGCTGGAACTGGGACAGGCACGGTGCGGCTTCTAGGCCCCAGTGCACTAGCCATGAGTCTGGCGCCGCAGCGCATGTTACGCGTCGCTTCTTTCTAGGCCCCGGTGCACTAGCCATGAGTCTGGCGCCGCAGCGCATGTTACGCGATCGCTTCTTTCTAGGCCCCGGTGCACTAGCCATGAGTCTGGCGCCGCAGCGCACGTTACGCGATCGCTTCACCCCGAGTTTGCGTGGTGGATGTTGGTTATTTGCATACTATCTTCACTACTTCCTGCGGAAATTTCCCTCGACAAGTCGGTGCATCGCTGCAAACACCAGGGCCATAAACTGCCCTCAGCACTTCCAATATTGTCAGAAGCTCTAACAGCGCCACAGTCTTGCCGGAAGACTGTCGTTGCCAGAGGGTCCACTAACATCAAAATGTCTAAGGGGAAACCTGTATTTACCCATGTACTAAATAGGTGCTTCAACGGATCCACGGTTAGGAAGATAGCCTTCGTCACAACAAGTTTTATTGGATGACTGCCGTCAGCACCAAAAGTTTAGCCGGAGACAGCGAGAGGGCGACCTGTAACGCTGGAAGATTGTCGTCAGCACCAAAAGTTTAGCCGGAGGCAGCGAGAGGGCGACCTGTAACGCTGGAAGACTGCCGTCAGCACCAAAAGTTTAGCCGGAGGCAGCGAGAGGGCGACCTGTAACGCTGGCAGACTGTCGTCGGGACAGCCTGTCTTTCCAGAGGCTGCATTAAGGCCACCCACCCTGTGGAAAGACCGCCATCAACACCACACGTCACGCCGAAGGCTCCAGGAGCGCTGCCGGAGGAGAAGGCATTCCTCGCGTTGCTCTTGAGGCTTGTCACTGCTCTTTGCCTTAATCAGTCGCCAAAGTTTGGTTTGTGGGCTCGCGCTCAGTTTAAAACTACAGGCCCACGCCTTCTCATGCGATGCTTCAGCACGCGAATACGAATGTTCAGGCGCCCGATATCTTATCATGGAAGACTGCGTGACAGCATGTGGGACTTCGCCGGGGGGGGGGGATGTAAGCCGACAGTGAGGAAGTGGCGAGGCTCGAAGTGCTGGCAAGGAACGTCACCGCACAGATTGCGGCGGCGAAGGAGGCTCTCGGGAAGGGCGGCGACGAGGCCCTGCTCGCAGAAACGCAGGTTCGCGCGCGGCCTGCCGATGCCTTATCGACGCCGCGCCGAACGTAATATGCCGGATTGTGGTCGTGCGCCTCCATTTTTCTCACGTCCTATCCGAGGCTGCTCGTGGCAACGGTGGGCTGAGCAGGACAGCAATCAGTTTTTCAGGTTCTTAGGCGCTGGTGACTAGTTTCGCCCAGATCGACCATTGCTCACATCCGAACCAACCAGTGACATCCGGCTGCTGCACGACGCCCCAGTTCACTCCACTATGACTCCACAAGCACATGGCACGGACGAGACATGCATTTGGAACGTAACTCCTGCACACATGCACTGGTACGATCACGGTGCATGGCACGCACGAGACATGCATTTGGAACGTAACTCCTGCACACATGCACTGGTACGATCACGGTGCATGGCACGCACGAGACATGCATTTGGAACGTAACTCCTGCACACATGCACTGGTACGATCACGGTGCATGGCACGCACGAGACATGCATTTGGAACGTAACTCCTGCACACATGCACTGGTACGATCACGGTGCATGGCACGCACGAGACATGCATTTGGAACGTAACTCCTGCACACATGCACTGGTACGATCACGGTGCATGGCACGCACGAGACATGCATTTGGAACGTAACTCCTGCACACATGCACTGGTACGATCACGGTGCATTCCCTGCGTAGTATTGGAGACTGTGGGCTGCAGGTTGCTCATTTCTGTGGACCCTGGCTGTGCTGCCTTGGGATTCACCAGTGGCACACCCTCTACGCTGCCTTGGGGATCCACCATGGGCACACCCTCTGCGCTGCCTTGGGATATACCAGTGGCACACCCTCTGGGATCGATCGAGGCACCTTGCGCAGGAATCCACGGCTGGTGTGCAGGCCGCAGTGCGAAGGTATGGTGGGTGCAGGAGGCCTCACCCCCTGGTGCAGTCCTGAGGCTCCTACAGTCATGATGGTCTTAACATGCCGGAAGCCCTCGCCGTGGGAAGGGCAGGTGATGGTGTTGGAGCCGAGCTTGGCGATGCTCGAGGAGGAGAGGGGCATCCACAAGGAGGCTGAGGAGCGCCTCGCGTATGCCCTCAGCCCTTCCACCAAGGCCCTGCGGGGCACACATGGCGCCCTGAGCTGCATGTGGGGGAACCCCGGCGGCCATTCTGCCGTCGTGGTAATGTATCTTGCAATCGCCACAGCCCTTCGTTCCGCTGATCCTTAGACTCGGCTTCTGTGCCGCCTGCCGGTACCGCTCATTGCACCGCACCCTGACAGCATTTCACGCACGATATGGACTCCTCCTGGCGTAGGGCAGGCTCGGCGAGGCTCTCAGAGCCCTCTCAGCGTGAGTCAGACACTGCGCAATGTTGCGAATGCGAATCTGCCCCGTATCAGGCACGAAAGGAGTCAAGTGTCACAGAATCATGTGGACGCTTTGTATGTTCAAGCAGGGCGCCAGAATGAACGGCTGCCCCCCCCGTTTGCGCTCGGGAGGTACAGTTGCATGCTCCCTTTGTCCCGACAGCGAGGGCCTTAGGGCAAACGCCATGCGCCCTCAGGCACTCTCTGGACATGCCAGGATGGACCAGCCACGCGCGGACAGGTCCACTGATCGCTCCAGGCCACGTGCAGCATGGCGCCTGATCAATGCCGTCGGATCAGCTGCATGCTGCAGGCTGTGTGCAGCATATCCTCTGCTTTCCCATTCGACACGAGTGTTGCTTTGAGGGGAGGCGACAGGAAGGTAATGGAAACAGGGAGGGTGCAGGATAGGAGGAGAGGGTGCAAGGGCGGGAAGGGAGTGGAATCGCCCCGGCCGCTGTACTAATCAAGTGATGTTCACACGCAAACCGTACCAATCAAATAAAATCTGTGGTTTTCCCGATGAGCCCGCGAGTAAGTGAAGATGGGGAAACGTATGGCCGGAGGGGCGGAAGAGGATCCGAGGATGGTGGGAAGATGTGGGAAACGTGGAGAAGCAGGTTGAATGGATTGTTGCGAGGAGCACATAAAGAATGTGGGAGGAGGGAAATCAGATGATGCCTCCAAGGGAATTTGGCCGATGTCTTTGGTTTCTCACCCCTCACTTTTGCTGCAACACAGGTCAGAGCTGGCAGATGTCAAGGTGGGACCGAAGTCGGACGATAGCGACAAAGGTGCAGTTCTGCCATCTCTCCCTGTGGCCCCTCTCCACCACGAGTGCACACTCGTGTGCAAGCCGTACAGAAAGACCCACAAGATTACTACGGTCGGTGGGCAGGCCACTTTATCTGTGATTGTCACAGCTGCAAACCGCTTTTTTGAACCTGGTGATGGTCCGCATTCACTCCAGGAAGCTGTGATTTCCAGATCACCGTCGGGTGGTTTGTTGAACTGGAGTGGGCGGCACGTGGGTTGGAGCTCAGGCCCTGACCGCCAGAAGGATGCTCAGACCGAGCTGCGGCGCTTACAGGTGCCCTCCCTCTGGGTCTTGCTGCGCTGGGAAAGAGCCAGTTGTTTTGGGAGCGGGATGCACGCACGGCGCGCATTGCCGCTGATGTGGCGCCTTCCCGGCTGCAGGCGCTGAGTGGCTCTTTTCCGGTGAAGCCCGAGAGGGCCAAGCTTTCTTTGTGTGCATGCCACAGGGCGGGCTCTCACGATATTTCTGCGCTGCTATTCTTTTGTGCCTTACCGGTGTGCAGAGCCGTTGCTGGCCCGCAGCCATGGGAGAGGCTGCGGGGAGTCTCGAGCTGGCGCCTCTCTGGGTATCACAGTGTCCCTTGTACTGGTCTGTGCACAATCTGATGACCTCATGGGATGTGTGCTGCTGTTGCTTTATCTGCTGCTGTTTGTATCCCCCTTGTTCATCGAGGCAGGTGTGACAGTACTGTCAGCAAAATCTGATCCCCAACACCTGTCCATTCCCAGCTCGATACCCTTGAGGGAGGCGATGGCGGTGGTGTCATGCTTGATATCTGGAAGCTACCGGCTGAAGGCCTGCGGATGATGATGAGTTGGACGGAACTCTGAAATTGCAAGAATGCACGCCTGCCACAACGCCTCCATCTTCATCCCCGCAGTGCCCTCTCTTCCTCGAGATGTATGATAATTCCGAGGCTGCGTCGGTAAAGTCCGCCTTAAGCAGGTCTTTGCGACGCACTACCCGCGTGGATCCAGGGGATATGCATTGCCTGCCTGTGCTGGAGGATGCAGCTTTCTGATTGCGCTGTGGTTGGTCGGAGGGCCCCCAGGACCTGCTCAAGGCGGCGGAGCATCAGCTGGAGGCTGCAAAACAGGAACTGCACTTTCCAGCGAGGTGGGCACCTCTGGCGCGTGCACTTAAGGTGCTGGCTGAGCGACATGTTTGGGGGGCACTCGAGAGAGGTGGATGCGGACGGCAGGCTTGGATGGCGGCCCTGGGTGGGTGCCGGGATTTGGTAATAGGCTTTTGCGGCGAGCGAGGGCCCTGTGCGAGCGATCTGGGCAGCGAGCTCCGTGCAGCGTGGGTGGGTGCCGGTCCTTTTTTTGACATGGGGTGTCCATGCTGTGTGGTGTGACTGCATTCATGACATAACCATGGACCAACAGGACCCATCCATCGACCGGGAGCCACTGGGGGGCATGCCAGCAGGGTCCGCTTACTCCGTAACCCAGAGACCAACAGTTGTTTGGCGACGATCGGTCACATCGTATCGTGCTTTGCATTTGGGTTGGGAATATGTATGCGTTTGTGGTATCTTGTCACGGCCCCGCCCTGCTCTTGATTTGCTTTTCACATCCACTGGGATGATGATGGGCTGGCTTTTGTTGGCCGATCTCATGCCGTTCAGTGTGTTCACCGGGTGCGTTAGCAGATGGCGTTGTCGTCTGAGCACTCGGGGGTGGCAGAGTGCATTGTTGCGGCCGGTTGGGGTGCGTTTTCGCGTTCCGTCGGGTTGCAGTATTGCAATCTGTCGCTGGGTCCTGCTGCGCTGGTAGCGGGACTACACTCTTCTCTTGAGGGCGGCAGACTGCATGCGTGCAGGATGCTGTTGTGAATACGGCTGGTTGCCCGTCCTCTCGTTCCGTGAAAGGGGTTGTGGCTTGATATCTCATTCTTCGGATTGGCGTTGCTCGCTCCGCCCCTTTGTGCCTGCGGTCGGTCATTGGCTTGGATCCTGGTGGAGCCGGAGGGAAGGTAATCGTCGTTACTCCTGCATGAGCCACTCCGGGGTAAAAATTAAAAGGCGGCTACGGCAGGGTTGGTAGGTCAGCCAACTCGCCCCCGGGAGGGGGTAACCATTGTGACCCGAGGCCCCGAAGACGTGGGGTGGACACCCTTTGCGCACTCTTTTGTCTTGGGGATGTCTGGCAATATGCTAGAGGACACGCCAGGGGAGGTAGAGGCGCCCTTGGTGGAGGCCCCACCTGCCCGTAGGGCACGGAGGTCCCCGCTTGCTGATGGCTTTAGACAGCTCTTTTCTCGTTTTTCGAAACCTGTTTCTGCGGATCGGAGACGTTCCCTCCAGAAACAGTTTCCTCCTAGCTTTTGCTGGAGGGATGGTCTGTGGCAGGCTCGGATGACGGCGTGGCACTATACCATGCAGAAGTGTGCTACACTTCGGAGGCTACGCAGGTTGCACGCAGCGCACGGGCCCTCAGCAGATATATTGAGCCCAGCCAAGACTACCCAGGTTATATATGTCATATATAACATCCGGGATAGTCACAGGCTATATGTAGGGATGACTAGTAACACGGCCTTTCAGAGGTTTAGGGAGCACGTCTGCGCTGCTAAGCGCGTCTTCCGAACTGGGGAGGGGAGTGACCCTCTTCATAGGGAGATGGCTAGGGTGGGCTGGCAGCAGTTTAGGGTCTACCCCATCGAGCACATCGCGGGGCACTTCCCCAAGACGGCCGAGGGTAGGGCTGGGTTCAGGAGCTTGGCTTTCCCACGTGAGACCTTCTGGAAGCGGACTCTGCATGCGGTTTTGCCTACAGGGTTCTGCTTGGAAGGGAAGTCACCGAGGAGCAGGAGGGTTAGGGTCCCGAACCTTGACCGGGTCGCTGAGGGTGGCGCCTGGCAGGGGAGGGCCGCGCCTCTCGCGGATGGTGTTGGCAGGACTTTTTTGTCTAGGGACTTTGATAGGAAGGTCAGGTTCCTCCTCGGCAGGGTTGCTTCTGGCTCCTTCTCCCAGGCGGAGTTGCAGGGTCATGCCGACAGGAATTTACGGCGTATGTATGATGCCCTCTTTAACTCTGATGCGCAGACGTGGGGGGTTGACGACGCACACCGGACTTCCCTTATGGCATCCATCCTGTTTTCTCTTCCTTCCGTCTCGAACGCTGGTGTTAGAGCCACGTTTAGGTCGCTCATCGTTCAACTTTTCTTGCACCCGGCCATCGAGAAGCTGGGGTTCAACAGAATTGTTGCTGACGACAGCCTCTGGCTTGAGAAGGTGCCCCCGAGCGTGCGTGCAAGGGTCTCACAGCCGTTGTTGGGTTACAAATATGATGCTCCTGTCTGGGTATCGTTTTGTAATTTTGGGCAGGTGGCTAGGATGAAGGCTGTCGAGGCTGCGAGGATAATGGGAGGGACCTGTGCATGTCAGAGGCGTGGTTACCGTGCTTTTGTGGACCAGGACTGCGGGCATGTGGTGACCACTGATTTGTCTCTCGTGCGCAACCCAACCATTGAGTCGCTGATGGCTAGGGGCACGATGTTTAGGGCTAAGCCTCATGAGGGCTTGGGGGCTGAAGGTAGTATGCCGGAGGCGGCGTTCTTGGACCTGGAACGGGCTTTACAGGCATGGCGGTTTTCAGTGTCAAAGGTATTAGGTGTCTCTGACGCTTCGGCTCTTGTTGCTTGGGTTGCTGCAGTTAGGGCGGAGGCACGCACAGTGATTGATTCGAGTGCGGGCGGCGAGTCTTTCGTGGGTGGATGCGAGGATCCCCATTTGGTCCTTACGGCTTCGGACTGGCGCCGGTTGCGGGAGGTTCAGCGGGATTTCGTCATCACCACGGTTGACAAGGCTGCCGGTAACTTCTGTTTTGTGTGCAAGAAGCACTACATGCAGAAATGCCTGGATGAGCTGAGACACGATGTAGCTTATGAGGCCACTGAACGGTCGGCCGATGATATAAATGCTGAGGGCACCGCTTTGTGCAGGGCTCATTCCATTGCCCCGCAGAGGGGGCCTAGGATCCCGCATTTTCATATTCGTGTGAAATTGCACAAGTCTCCGGTAGGATACCGGTTTGTCGCGGGGGCCAATCGCGCAACACTTACACCAGTTTCTAAGTGGCTCAGTGTAGCCTTCCGGGCTTTGACTGCCGACACCGAGGGCCTGTGGAAAGAGGTGGTTTCTCAAATCCCAGGTGTGCCGAGAGGTCGCGGGTCTTGGATTATTCAAGATTCGGCGGAGGTTCGGGAGCTGGCTGCGGCATGCAACAGGCCCCGCGGACAGCGTGATGCATCAATGCACGTCTGTGCATTCGATTTCACGTCCATGTACACCACCTTGTGTCTGCAGGATTTGAAGGATCGGGTGTCGGCACTCTTTCGGAGCATTTTCCAAAGAAAACTTCAAAGTTCGAGGGTGAGGTACCTGCTTGTCAGAAAGGATAAGTCCTTTGAGTGGGTTACCAATGAACGGAGGACGGACAGTGAGAGGGAAATGCTCTTTTCGGAGGGTCGGCTTGTTGAGTCATTCTGCGGGTTGGTGGATGGAACATTTGTCGAGTTTGGGGGTGTGATCTACAGACAAATTGTGGGGATCCCTATGGGGACGAGCTGTGCGGGCTTCATTGCCAACCTCTACTGTTTTACGTATGAGCTTGCGTTCATGCGCAGACTTGTGGAGGCGGGGAATTTTCATGACGCGCACAGGTTTCTTTTCGTTTGTAGATACATTGATGACTTGCTGGCGTTCAATATTCCAGATATGGAAGACTATCTATATCTGAACGAATCCGGCACTGCAGGGATCTATCCCAAACACATTTTGAGTCTATCTTTGGCACATGCGGGTGTGCGGGTCCCTTACATGGACATACTCATCAAGCAAAATAGGCGCAGAGGCCTTATGACTGCCATATATGACAAACGACTGGATGCACAATATGCTGACATCCAGGTCATTAGGTACCCTGCACATGACTCGTACTTGGCCGACAAAGCTAAGTATGGGAATGTCACGAGCCAACTGCATCGGTTCGCTGAGAGATGTGTCCTTTGGCAAGACTTTGTTTACAACATAGCTCTTGTTTTCCACAGGATGACACAAAAGGGCTACCACAGCAGGCGTCTGTGGGGCTTTTTCCGGCCATCATAGCTGACCGGGAATACGTCTTGCCACAGGGTTGTGGCATCTCGCTGTTAACGGGGACGGCCACTTAAGTGCTTTGGATGATGGGATGTGGCTGTCCCTGTGGTACCCTTCTGACGGGTACTGCCTCTTTGAGGGCGTCGGGGATTCGTCTGCGGCTGGCTCTATTTATGTCTAGTGCCTTGGGGCTTTTTCACCTGCCGGGGCACTGGTGGTTGGCAGCCACGTTATGGGGTGCTGACATCTCGTTGTTAACGGGGACGGCCACTGGAATGGTTTGGATGATGGGATTGTGGCTGTCCCTGTAGTACCTTTCTGACGGGTACTGCCTCTTTGAGGGCGTCGGGGATTCGTCTGCGGCTGGCTCTATTTATGTCCAGTGCCTTGGGGCTTTTTCACCTGCCGGGGGACTGGTGATCGACGCCCACTTTATGGGGTGCTGGCATCTCGTTGTTAACGGGGACGGCCACTTGGGTGCTTTGGATGATGGGATTGTGGCCGTCCCTGTGGTACCCTTCTGACGGGTACTGCCACTTTGAGGGCGTCGGGGATTCGTCTGCGGCTGGCTCTATTTATGTCCAGTGCCTTGGGGCTTTTTCACCTGCCGGGGGACTGGTTGTGGCGGCCACGTTATTGGGTACTGGCGGATCGCTGTGAACGGGGACGGCCACTGGAATGATTTGGATGATGGGATGTGGCTGTCCCTGTGGTACCCTTCTGGCGGGTACTGCCTCTTTGAGGGCGTCGGGGATTCGTCAGCGGCTGGCTCTATTTATGTCCAGTGCCTTGGGGCTTTTTCACCTGCCGGGGGACTGGTGATCGATACCCACTTTATGGGGTACTGGCATCTCGTTGTGAACGGGGACGGCCACTGGAATGATTTGGATGATGGG